>MNCI01015722.1:238876-281677 GCA_015680685.1 Gnetum montanum | reverse complement strand
AAAAAAATAAAGAGTAATAAATGATAAACATTAACTAAGAAAAATAGTAAGCATTTAAGTAATTAACAATAATAAAGCTAAGTATATGTTGCAATGATGGAAGTAATCTAGATCTTTAGTGTCGAACATGTAATGTGTCAAAGTACATCACATTTGAATAAGGATGTTATATAATCACTTAAAATCACACTACAGGAGTGCATTGGAAACAAACTAACACCTATCTACTCCCTTCTCTATGTCTACATCCCCCCAAAACTATGAACCCAACTATTGTATTTATAGACTAGCATGAATGAGCTGATATTTAATCCTCAACATCGAAGGTTGTGCCCCGATATTGGATACCTAATAATGTAGCTCTGATATCAAATATCCAATATCGAAGCCATACCAAAACATGACTCATCAGTTAGTAAGACTTATCTCTTTTGTAAAAATCACCAAGGAGATGTAATGATCAAAATCAAAAGCATCACCATCTCAAACTTAGTAGACGTCATAGCGAATGCCTTGGTATTATCCAATAAAGAGGCAAAGCTAGCAAAGGTATCAATCCAAGTGAATGTAGAGATAAAGAAAGAATAGACTCAATGGTGCTATGGATTGGATTGTAAGGATTATGGTGCCTTGATTAAGATAGAAAAGATATACTTTAAGAACATGACCAATCCTAATTAATCTTCCTTAAGATTGAGAAAATATTCAGGAAAAATAAGAAGGGAAGGAAGACATTTTTTTCTCATGTCTCATTAGAAAATTATGCAAGGGGAGAGAGATAGCTCACTACATAAATGGTGTGCTCTACAGGGGTCCTACTACATTATGATAAGAAATGATGAAGAAAAATACATCTTATAAATTTCAAGAAGAAGAAGAACTACCACCACCACCACCACCATTCTGAGAAATAGTAGGAGCTAAAGAGTACCTAAGACAACTTAGGAAGTAGTACCAACAAAAAGCATCTAATAGTTGTGAGTTGTTTGCTTATTTCCTAGCCATGAGGCATCTAAATGAGGTTGTGAGAACCATTAGCTAGTCATCAGATGATCTATACAATCTATTCTTCTCACAGTGTGTCTAGGTCAATGTTCATGCTAATACTACCACAAGAAAAGTTTTGGTATCCCTACCATCTAAGAAAATTTCTCACATATTAGGTAATGTTGCAACCTGCTCTACAATCTTAGAAGAAGAGGAAGATGCTACAATCCTAGTTATGCCATACAAGGACCAAGAGACAATAAGCAAGATGTTTGCAGATTAAATAGAAGAAGTTCTAAATGTTCCTATGGCATGAATGCTTGATATTGTTATCATGGTAGATGTCCATGTGTTGATAGTAACTAGAAGTAAGGAAATGACTATAGTGCAACACGATAAAGTGTTGGAATAGCTAGTGGAAGATGGCCAACCAATTTTAGAGACATTTGATATTTTAAAATACATTTTAGTCACTTAGTTTGAATTACTAAAAACAAGGGGTAAAATCATAGTTAAAGAAACACAACTTCAAGAGGCTACCACTATTAATATATGGTTGGTAGCCAAAGTTATTGAAGTCAAAGCCCTCTTGACAAATCCAGTCATCTTTTGACCTGAGATAATAAGTGAGGAAACTTTTCAGAAGCTTCAAGAACAACAAAGCAAGGTTGAGGAAGAGAAAGAAAAGGTCATTTTGGATGCAGCATTATCAAATGCAATGTTGCATAGCACTAATAAGAATCTCATCTACGTACATTGAGCTAACAAAAAATTGACCAAGAAAAACTAGTATCTACTTAAGATAGAGATGCAAAAGGAAAAAATGGATGAATACCTTAAGTAGCAATAGGAACAACTTGCTAGGATGAATCAAGCTATTAGAAGACTAGTTGTGAAAAATAAAAATGTATCAATGGATCAAGTCCATGCCATTCATTAAAAGTTAGCCATTAAGATCATTGGTTGGAATAAAGAATTACTACAAGGATCAAGTTGACATGCTCAAAGAGATCAATGAGAAGGAAATCTGATTAGCGATGGAAAAAATGAATAACATTCTCCAACATCTCCAACAACATGGAAATGTGTGGCAACCCATATTTGATGGGTTGAATGTATAAAATTAGATGACAATCCACATGAAAGAGCTCTAGATGACATGATAAATACTTGGGTAACCATCATTATGAAAACTTGGTGATGTTGAGTGAAGGATGGATGAGATCAAAATTGAAAAAGTAAGTAGCTAGCTCATATCTCTTGTATGAGGTAGATTTCAAGCTCCACAAGAAGACTAAGTTAATGCAAAGCTTAAGGTTCTTAGGTGTAAATTTGAATATCAACAAGTAGTCATAGTGAACCTAGTGAAGAGAATGGAAAACGACTAGGAGTTGCAAAACACTGTAAGAGTGTTCGACATTGAACATAAGCAATTCATTGCTTGGTTTATTAATACTAAGAAGTTATTCCCTACTTTGACTTGTCCTTAGATCAACCACTAGAACCACAGAAGCCACCACCTCCTAGAACTACTTAGAGCATCAACCTTGGCTCATTTTTTGTACATAATGGCTAGTTTAATTTTGTTAAAAAGTATCAAAATTTATCAAACCTCATTGTCAGTACTCAAATAATTTTATTGTAATATGGCATTTAACTCTTCGTTATTTTATCAATCAATAAGTAAGTTTTATACTTTCCCAATTTTGTAAAAAACTCAATTCCACTTTTGTTCACTTGAGAACTTATTTTCAATCAATCATGAGGGTATCATAAAGTGTAAGTTAGCCAACTATGTCAAAGCATCCTATGATGCATTGACATTATCTTGCCTTTTGCCTATATAAATACATGCATGCATTACATTTGTGGTGCTTTTGGTGATTCTATAGGCATACTATTGCAATTTTATTCTATGAAAGTTATAATATTTTTCCCTCTCAGTACCAATAATGTGAATTGAATGAATTGCATGGAGTTTTATTTGAGTGCACTATGTACCTAGATATATGCATGATGATAATAAATTCAAGATTTTTTTTCTCCATTGCAACATTCAAACTAGCACTATGAGTTATTTTCTTACACTACTCTTAATGTTTATTTACTTTACCATGTTATTAGCTAAGTATTTTATTATTTCACACGTAAACATACATGCATGAGCACAACCACTTTGAGCATAACATACTAGCATTTGATAATCCCAATAGTAAATACTTGTTATATCTAATGGTAAACACTTAGCAACCCAATAAATATAGTACATGTTTAAGATGTGTATAGAAAGTAGGAAACAAATGCTCTATGATAGGCTAGTTTAGACTACTTTTCTACACTTAGATAAACTAGTCTAATATTTTCATATTCTTTTAAATATTTTAAATAGTAATGATAATTATCATACATCTCAATCACACGTAAGCATACCGCTTGAACCAATACAAGTTATGATTGAGAAGATAATGATCAACAATCTCACGTTTTTGTATCTAAGGCATCCTACTAGCCAATCCATAGAATTTGACTGGATTTTGTGTGAACACTTGTGATCTGCATGGTTGGGTATTGGATCTAGTCTATCTTGTCGCTCATCAACATACAAAAACTATTGCTCAATCAATCATGGAGAGACTATTTTATTTGCATATACATTATGCTAATGTATCTATGCATTAGTTTTATTTTTGTATATTTTAATGAAAATAAGTAACACAAGTACTCATGTTACTTGTCATAATTAGTGGCATGTTGAAAACTTTGATTACATGGATAAAATATTTTCCTTGCTAGGATTGTTATCAAAATCATAATAATAATTTCAAAAGATTACATTGTGATTTTATCCTTTAATAAAATCAATCATAAATTTTTCCATTGTTTAAAATTTCTATCTTTCATGTACAATTAAGCATTCCCATATTTTATTTATTTCCTTCTTACTATTACACTCTTCTTATTTAATTCTATATGTTCTTCCTCCATTGAGGGTTTTGTTTTACTTGCTCAACTTATTAGTTAGGAGCTTACTAATGTTTACCATGGTCTTGTATAAAATGAATGCTAATACAATCATTCCATTTGTCTTCCTTTTAGCATAGTTTCCATCTTCATTAGCAGGTTTCAATTTCTACTCTTCATATGAATAGGCCTCACCTTTATTGACTTACTTATAGCTTTGGTTTTCATCATCTAAGTTTACCATGACTATTGTTTCAATTCCTCTTCATCAATATTTATAATTGCCATGTGGATTTGATTTAAACTCACTTTTCTAAGATTTTTTTAACTATTCCTTAGACTTAATTATATTACATGAATTGTTCTTTTCCATATGTACGTAATGCTCTTTTCTATGTATGTTCTTCATAACACATCTCATCATTATCTTCAATGTGCTTATGCCTTTTCTTTTTAGGCTTGTTCAACTTTCATATGATTGGGGTTCAAAATTATTCTTCTCATGCTTTCTTCCCTAAGAGGGGGATGGAGGGAGGTGAAATTTTAGAACTTAAAACATTTTTTTAATAATATTTACACCTAAGACATATTTTCTAATTAGAACTTTATAATTTAGTATTACCTACTAGAATCAAACCCATAA
This sequence comes from Gnetum montanum, assembly GCA_015680685.1. Lineage (NCBI taxonomy): Eukaryota > Viridiplantae > Streptophyta > Gnetopsida > Gnetales > Gnetaceae > Gnetum > Gnetum montanum. The sequence continues at coordinate 277,086 of MNCI01015722.1, read as the reverse complement.
CTTAAAGTTTCTAAATAAAGAGTATTACCTCTAGGTTAACATCTTATTTTTACCTTATACTTTCTTTATGTGTACATAAGTTGTTTTATCATACTTTAATAGTTGTGAATTTTTGTAATTAGTGTGTCTATTCATAATTGATTTTGTTCTTTATTAACATGTATAAACATCAGCTCATGAGATTTTTTGAGTATTCATGTCTCAATTTATCATTTAATACTTCCCTTCAATTTTAGGGATGTTATTTTGTAACTTATTATGTTGATTTCATGTGAGTGGAGTTTCTCTCATTTTCTTTTCTTTTCATGTGAACAATTAAGAGGAAATCTATTTTGTTTAAATACAAATTAAAAATGAAATTTACCATAAGTTTCTTTACCTTCATTCATGAGGGATTAAGAAATTTCATATAAAAATAGTCACACTTTCATTTCCTAATTTACTTCAATCCATCATATATCCATGTTTAGCATGGCATCACTTGACATTCAAAATAATAAAAAAAAAGGGCATTTTATCCTATAGACTTTCAATTCTTGGGATTCAAGGGAATGGAAAATAGTATTTCTATATGGATTATCTAAGGATGAATGATTCTTTAGCTACTTGCTAGCTTTCTTCCTAGTATAATGTTGATTTTCCCTTGATAATGATTTCAAACATAGATTCTTCAATAATTGTTATGGCTTGCTAATATTGTAGTTGTTATTTCATATGCTTAATTTCCTAATTTGGCTTGATCAAATCTATCTTATGTGCTTCACTCACACTCATCATAGCATTTTCTAACTATTTTATATTTTCTTCATATTCCTTCTAAGTTACTAGAAGCATATTCATCACTTCCTTGTTTTCCTTCTTAATTGAAAAGGCTAACTTAGTAGTTTTTGAATATACTTAGAATATTTTTCAATTTCTCCTATTATTTCACATCTCAATTTTTGATTTTCTACCTTTAGTTTCTTTACATCAGTTTCCATCACCATTGTCATTATTTATGACACCAATTTAATTTAGCCTTTTATATTATTTTTCCAAATTCTTGTTTTATTATTGTAGCCTTTTTATTTGCCTAAAACTCTTTCCTTAATTTTAATTCTCCTACCTAAAATTTAATTACCTTTACTTTTGATATTTTCAATCTCCCTATTATATTCATGGTATTCTCTATGATAACCTTACTTTTTGCAAATTGCAACATAGATTCTTATATTGAAGAGCTAATTCCAATGCACTATGATAATTGACTTTGTATTCATTTATCAAATTTCTTTAAAATTATTGATTTTTAGTGCACTTCATTTCTTGTAGAATCTTAATTTCTTACAAGTAGAGAAGTGAAACAATGTTGCAAGACATAGCTTTTGAATATTCTAGGATTTTCATCTGCATTTCTTTGTCATCACTATCAACCTTCTATACTAATAATTGAAGCATATCATCCAAATTGTCCTCACTATTCATTATTCCAATCTTCTATTCATTCTAGATTTCCACTGAACATCCTTCCAATGTTGAATATAAAATGTAGGCTTACTTCAATGTTTTAGTAGAATCCTTTGAAATTAGCTTCAAGATGTTCTTATTTGGCTTTGGATATTCTATCATAGAATTACTACTTGGCCTACAATCTCCTTTCTTGCTCTTCTTCTTCTTTTTATAATCAAAGATTGTTCATATTAATCTTTTTCATTCTCTAACACATTCATCTTGAAATCTAATGCTACTTTCTTAGATTTGGTTATAATGCTTAATTGAGTTTTAGTAATAAATTCTTTTGCATACTACTTAAAGTCTTTAATCTCCACATCTACTTCATGTGTAGAGCATACACAATGGATTGTTGCAAGAACTTTAAAATCATAAGGTGGTAATCCTTTCTCATAGACAAATTTGAAGATATGCAAGATAACACATTCATACCTAAAGTATAGTGCCTTGTTTCTTTTTAGTAAACACTTGATGAGCTATTCATTTGCTTCCATCATAGTATGTTTTACTAAAGAAAACTTTGCACCATGCTTTCATATTATGCAAATCTTCTATCCATTGTATATTTTAATATAGTTTTACCTATCTTCAGAAAAGATGTAGTTTGTAAAAATTTTTGCCACAAATCTATAGGTCTTATTTAAATGAATAATTTCTATCCATGTCTTATTTTCATCAAGTAAAGAAGGATTGCAAAACATTTTCTACAAATCTACCTTAAACATGACTTTGATATTAAACATAGGGTAAATTTTAAAGATGTCTTTGAAGACATAAATGATTAACCTTTCTAAAATTTCTATCATTAGTTGAGCTCCATTGAATTTGATTGAAAATGTTTTATTATGGTACATTCATAAGCTTTCATGAATTACATGAGAAGGAATTACCCTATCATCTTGTAATGTTACATCCATATAGCTATGTAGTCTTAGTTTCTTAAATTTTACCTTTTAATTTTTAAAGTAATCCATCATTTATCTATTACTGATTAGTCTAATGAAAATAGGAAATTCCTACCTTTCCACCACATCTCTTCCAAAAGCCACTAGAGGATCCTCCATCATACTTATATTTTATTTCAAGCTGTTTCTTGCCCTCTCGTTCCTATTTTTTGTCATTTTTATGATAGGTTTGCCAATTGCACCAAATTTTAGGCATAAACAACCCACTTAAGACTTCTTTCTTGTCATTAAAATGATCTTTCTAATCACTAAAATTCCAAACTTAACATTTTCTCAATGTTGCTTATGAATTTTCTAAGCAAATGACTCATAAGGAGAGTTCATGGCTAGTTAATTTGACAAATCCATTTCTTGCATTAATATCATCAAGATTAATCACTTTAATGAATCTTATTTATTTAAATTTCACATCATTATTATAAGAGAGATGATATAAAAATAAAAAAAATAAAATATTTACTTCCTATATTTATTATAGTAGTAAAAATGTTTATAAGGAAAAAGAGCAAATAATTGCATTAATTATGGACATTAATTTCACCTTTTTTGTAAGGATTTTATCTATTCTATTAATTCCAATTAGGTCTTTGGTTGCATGATCTATAATTCTTATTGTTAGCTTTAATATTCTAATTTATAACATTGTTGCAAATCTTGTTCATTTGGTTCTTCATCTTTACGTTGGCAAGTACATCCTTCATCCAGTATTTTTCTATTCTAATCTTTTGTAGTAACATCATGATGTTGGTTATCCTCTCTAATATATCTTCAACATCAATTTTAAGATGCTAGATCATTGATTCTTCACTAAAATTTATGGATATTTATTCTACCTTTCTTAAAGTGTTAAATAGTTTCCTCAAGGCTATGTCCAATTTCTAACTGGTTTACAACATTACTTCTCTTCTAGTGATCAATTTTTCCATTTACTCCTTTTTATCTTGCTATTGGACACAATTAATTCTCCAGCCTTTAATAACTTATTATCCATTTTCTTCTAGTGTCTTAGCCATTTAACTACCTTCTCTCAATAACAAATTCCATTTAGTTTTCTTACAACCACTTGTAAGTGTTACTTTCTTTTCTTTATAACTAACCTTGCTCTAATACCATGTCAAAAAATTCAATTATCAAAATAAAATATTTTTCCCACAAGATCATTGCCAAAATTATAATCATAATTCCACAAGTTTACATTGTGATTTTATCCTTTAATAAAATGAATCATAAATTATTCCATTGTTTAAAATTTCTCTCTTTCATGTATAATTGAACATTACCATCTTCCATGGGTTTCCTTACTACTATTGTAATCTTCTTTTTTGGTTCTATGCATTTTTCCTTCATTGAGTATTTTGTTTCGCTCACTCAACTTATTAGTTAGGAGTTTACACTGTGATCTTGTACAAAATGGATGTGGTCATTCCATTTGTCTTCCTCTTAGCATGGTTTTCATTCTCATTAGTAAGATTCATCTTTCATTCTTCATAGGATAAACCTCACCTTTACTAACTTCCTCACAACTTTGATTTCCATCATCCAAATTTTCATCATGTATGACCCACCTTTTTCATTCCATAATGACCAAAATAAGTATGATTTTGACTTTTTTTCCATTAAAAAACAAGCACTAAAAAGACTTTAAATCAACATCATAAGGTATTATTGCAACTCTTAGAGACCTCCAAAGACCATCCTAGGTCATAACCTAACTTACAAGTACATTTCTTAGTGACCTTTGAAAAGTTTGGGAGTCAAAATTTTTCTAAGTATCAGAAGTAATACAAATTTTTCTTCAGTGAATACTTTGCCTACTTTAGCTATAAAGAAACTACATCTTAGATAAAATCTTGCCTTTATGAGACCCCCTATTACTTCCCTAAGGCTTCATGACTCACTACGAGTCAAATCCTAGCTTTTTGACCAATTGACCTTGGGACCCCTAAGACCAAAATTTTTCTAACTTTAAAGGTGATACAAATCTCACATAAGTGTTTTCCCCTCTAAGAGAATCTTCAACACCACCATGACACTTTGTACATGCATATGACAACGTTTTATAGATCTACAAAATTATCAACATTCAAAAAACACCATTTTAGCTCACTTCAGGATTAATTTTGGCATCTAGAAAGTTAAAACTTTTATCCTAGAAAAATGCTAAATTTTTTCTAACTTTAACATTGATGCTAGCATTAGCACCCTAACAAGCTACATTTTGTATTCTATGATCATCAAGCTTATCAATCAACACCTTCCACAGGCTTCTCAGGCTCATAGGAATCACCTTGACAATATTCAACATCAGTTCAAGCATCAAATGAGGTTCTAAAAGTCCAAAGTTGTAACATGGACAAAGTGGACAAAATTTCTCTAACTCCCACTAACTTTGATGTTGATGCTAGTATCAGTGTCAGTGTTAGCAAATGTGGGATCCATATTTTGCCATCCTTGACCTTCCAAACTAACCTTTGATAATGACCATAGGTTTTATGGTTTTCTTAACTTTATCTCAATAGTGTTCAACATTAGTTTAGAGGTCAAATGACGTCTCGGAAGCATAAAATTCCAACTTGGAAAAATAAAAAAATTAACTAAATATGGATGAAACTAATATTGATGGTCATTAAACTTATCTAATGTTATTATTGACTTGCAACCTCATCTCCAAGCCTTTTAAGCACCTCAAGATCATCTTGGTAGCATTCAACATCAATCTTGAGATCAAACAAGATCCTAAGAACTCAAAACTATAAATTCAATAAAATGCTAGAAAATTGATCAAGTTCTACTAACACTAATATTGACACCATGTCAACATTTCCAACACATGCAAAATCACTTTTCACATACTCTAAATCAATATCCAGCATCATCCTTTAGTCTCATGGACTTCCTAACATTAGTTTGAGTGTCAAACAAGACATTAGAAGGCTTGGAGAAATAATTGGATATAATAAGCAAAATTTCTCTAAGTGTTAGTGATGCTGATTTTGACATTAGCATCACCTTTAATGGCCCCTATACAAATCAAGTTAAAAGATTAAACTTCCAAAAATGAAGTCCAAGAAAAATTCGAATGAACTTTACTTAGCTTTGGGCTCAAAATTGGCAACCATAGCTCCATAAATATGGCATCAAAACCCATATTTCAATGCTAGTTTGTTGAGATCTTGAACACTTTTTAAAATTTTGAGAAATCAAGAGCATGCATAGGAGATCTCTCAGCATTACCAACATGCTCCATAACCATCATAGCTTCTCTAGGCTCTAGGAACAGCATTAATGTGAATCCACATTAGCTCTCTAGACTTAAAAGTTTTTAGGCTCTAATGTTAGTCTCTAGAATTAAAATTTTTTCAACTCCAATGTCAATGATGGGACTCTTAGTGAAAATAGCCCCGTTTTGGCCTAGAATTAATGCTATATTACTCTTACAACTTTTCAATCTATATCCTCATCCTATAGAGATTTAATTCCACTATCCAAACCTATATTTTACTCGTGAATTGGGTTTCTACCATTAGTTTTCTCTCACTTACACTTTAATACTTGTAGTTTAGCCCTCCTTAGGAGGTGAATACTTATTTCTCTTGACAATAAAGCATTTCTATTGTTTGAAAAGGGAACTTAAAATCATTTCTCCTATATTGTAGCATCTCATATTGATTATTTTATGGTCTTTTGCTCATAGTTTATGCTTAAAATTTATTCTATCTCTCCTAGTCCATTTCATATCTAGTTTATTTTTTAGCATTATATACTTAGTTATTTTTCAAAATTTTATACTTAACTATTTTTTAGTATTTAAAACTATATGTTTTATCATATTTCTACCATTTCCTAGTTTACGCTTGGTAGGCTAAGTCTACATTTGATTGAATATTTGTGCCCCATCATGTCATTATCGTTGACTTCATGAAAGTTATATTAAGCTAAATACTATTTGTGGCCATGAATTTGGCTCTTTTAATACTTAGTTCATGAAGGTATCCTTACAAAGTTAGGAAGAGTACTTTTGTTAAAACACATCCTTCTTCATCAATGTTTATAATTAGTGAATGGATTTCATTCACACTTGCTCTTCCATGAGCGTTTTACTTACTCAAACTTAATTAGATTACATAGATTATTCCTTTTCATATGCATGTAATATATTTTTCCATATGACTTCTTTGTAACACATCTCATCATCATCTTCAGCTTGTAGGTACCTTTCACTTCTAGGCTTGTTAAACTTCCATGTGACTTGGATTCTAAATTTTTCTTAATATGAATAGTGTCTTGTGTGTTCTTTCCCACATAAACTACTTCTTCATCTTACTCTATATTGAATGTACTTGGTTATTTATTCATGTATCTCATACTTTCTTTAGGTGTACATTTTTTATCATACCTTAATGGTTATAACCTTTCATGATTGATGTAACTCTTCATAATTTGTTCTATTCTTTATTAATGTACATAAACATCATCTCATGAAATTGGTTGAGTATTAACATTCTAGGTTATCATCTAACATGGTGTGTTTGCTTACATTATTTTTTTTCTTTCATTTTTAACTAAAAATGAGGTGTGAGTTATTATACTACTTATAATTATAAGTGTCATGATCACTTACCTCACTTTTTCTAAATTTTAATTTTTTATAAATAGTCATCAATGGTGTGAGGTTCATGTTACTTATAAATTATAAGATGTATGACATTATTCATACCACTTACAATAGTATTTCTAATAGTAAATCCACAAGTGGCTCAATTATTTTCCATGGCAATAATCTAGTTTATTGAAAATAATAAAACAAAGTTATATGAGCCTTTCAACCATCAAAGCTAAATATTTAGCAAAAGATGATTTTTTCCAACATGTACTATCACTCAAGAAATTATCTAGGAAGATGAATTTAATTATTGAGAAGCCCATTACCTCATTTTGTGATAATACATGAATCTTCATGCTCTCAAATAAGCATACCCTTCATAAAAAATCAAACCACATTAAGATCAAATTCCACATCATCAACAAAAAATTCTAGGAAGTCATCATCTCTATCAAATTTATCAAGAGTGAAGACCAATTAGCTGATGATTTCACTAATAGGTTACAACCTCGCAAGATGGAGACTTTACTAATGAAGCTTAGGATAATACAATTGAAGTCCACCTTAGTTTCAAGGGGGGATGATGATATTTAATAGTCTAATATGTGCGTTTCTAATGCTATGTTATCTTTAATTTCCATGTGAAACTTAGGAATTACTTTTAGTTTATTTTTCATCTTGTAGTTTAAATCATGTTGATGGATCCATTTGTTTTATTTTTATATGTCTATGTAACATGTCATATAATATAATTTTGTATTTGAAAAGAGAAGGAATGAGAAGTCAAATGATAAGTAAATGTACGGGTTCTCAATACCACATTTCAAGCATCTTTTCCTAAGACCACTCAAGACACCATATATGTATCCCTCTTCCATGAGTTGGGACCACACAAAGTACCTAGGTGGCACTTGATAATTCTTTGTGACTATAAGTCTTTTCTCCTTGAGATTTAGCATAAGATCAAGGAAATTTGCAATCACATTAGAGTTGATTATGCTCTTAAGCACCCCCTTTATTTTAAATTTATTCATATATTGGGCTCTCCTCATACTTAAGCCATTCAAAAGAATTTTAGCATGTTGAAGCATTAAAGAAACATAGAAAAATAATTTTAGCTTAATTTTCATTGTATTCTTTAATATTTTATTTATTTCATTTGTTTATCATTTTATTTCATCAATTTCAACCTTACTTGCATTCCAATTTGGTTTTAGTTGTCATATCTCTAGAAGAATTATGAAAGGAAAAAAGTTAGAAGCTTGAATTTATTGGAGTATATACTTAATTTTTTCCCTACCTTTTTGTTTATCTATTGTGCAGACCTACATACTCATCAAGCTTCAAGAAGGGGTAATTTTCCCAAACATCAAGTACTTAATATTTCAACACCTTGAAGAATCATTCATCATCCAAATCCTTGAAATAATAATTTAAGGTAGTACAAGGAAGCTATTTCAAGCCTTTCATCTAGGTGAGAAAGATTCACCTTGAATTTGAGAAGAAATCAAACCAAGTTTGGATAGTAAGAAGTCCTCAAAACCACTCTCAGGTTTGACCAGCTACACAGACCTTGATTCAATCTCTAGCTGTAGTTTTTATCTAGATGTTGAGCACTCTATTGCAAGTAAAACATGAGTCATGGTCTTTATCTTGAACCTATCACAAGTCACAATATCATCAAGTTTCTTCACACCATGAGTTGTGGCCTCCTCATAGTAGCTATTGTAATCTTATTGGGATTTGCAATTAGATGATGGTCTTATCTAAGAATCCAACAAACTCACTATCAATCATGATTAAGTCTCAATCAAGTTATGGTATTCAAACTTTTCTAGTGAATCTCTCACCCTAAGTTGTAATTTGATTGTGGGATAGTTATGATCCCTTAATTTCTACATAGCAAGATCATTGCAAGAAATTCTTAAGTTGTGGTGGTCTAAAGACTATTAAAAGAAGACCACATTAATTTAAGGATGACTCCTAAAGAGCAAATAGTTACTGCACATTCCAAAATTTGCCAGTATGTTAATGACTTTTATGAGAGGAATTCATAAACTAAAAATGTAAATGATTCAATCTTTATTTCATTGAACCAATTTAGCAAAATGATATATTTTATTCCTTACAAAAACATATGTTATGGTTCTCATGTAATAAATTTATTCTTTTAGCATGTTATAAAGTTGCATGACATTCCATTGAACATTATTAGGAATAAGGATTCAAAATTTATTAATAACTTTTGGAGATTCTTGTAAAGAGACCACCACTTGGAGTGATGGTATGGTGCATGTTTCTCAAGTTATAAGATTTGGATTTGAGCTTGGGTGTAGAAACTTGAAAGAGGTTAGGATTTTACTCATATAATGTCCCTCTTAGGACCTCGTCTTAGTAGGATGAGCACTGAGCCTCTAGATGATGATCCTTTTTATGGAGGATTTTTGGGATCAAAATAAATTTTTAAAGTACCTATCATCCTTAATGTGATGGAAAAACTATAGTGGTAAACTAATGATTACTAAAAAATTTAAGATGTATTTATGATAATCAATCAAAATATTGGGATAATTTATTATCCCATGTAGAATTTTTATATAACAATGCATTCCATTCAAGCATTGGGAAGAGTCCTTTTAAGGAAAACTATGGGTATAGCCCAAGAATGAGAGATGATTCAAAAAATTTTATTAGGAAGACATAATTGAGTGCTAAATTTATGAAAGATATTAATGAACAGCAGGTACCCCCTATGCTCAATTGTACGAATCACTCAGTGTTCATGCGTGATCCGATTGAATTCTGTGGACTCTATGTCTTTCGATACACTAGCCTCTTGGACATGAACTTGCCCTAATAGTCATTTGTTGTCTTTCCAATTACACTTGTGATATGTAAAGGTATGGTTAGGTGTAATCAAGACATATGATTTTTATTATTTTTATGTTTTATGTTGCAGGTGCTTAAAATAAAAGATGAAAGGAATGAAGTAATTTAATTTCTAATTGAATCTAATTGACTAATCTATGTCTAACTAATCCTAGCATAAGCATCTGGTTTTGCTTTTTGTACATAGCCTAAAAACGTATAACACTACTCGGTTACCAAACGTTAAGCATTACTGGGATTACCAAGCATCATACACATGCTCAAAGTGGCCATACTTATGTGCTTAATTAATTTCTATTTAACCTAGCTAGCTTAATTACTTAAAACATTAAAAGAAATTACATGAAACATTAAATACATAAATCAAATATTTAATCTAGCTAAAGTGCTACAAGGTTTATTAGAAAGCTCATCTCGATTGTCGCACACATTGCCATGCTCAGGTACAATAGGACTTGAATAAAAATTCATACACTCAATGACTCCTGCTGCAGGCACTTGGGAAAATATTCTAACTTTGGGGAATAAAAACTACAAGAGCTCTACTACACTATAACAATACTATGCCATAAATACTATGGGTGAGTGCCTATTTATATGCAAAAACATATACTAAGTCGATGGGGCCATGTCAATGCATCAAATCATGCATCAACGGGGCCTAGTTGATGAGGCCAAGTCATTGGGGCCTAGTCGATGAGGCCCAGTCAATGTAACCAATCTACAATTCATTGTACCCCCACGACTAAATGAAAACTCATCCTCGAGTTCCTTAAAAATTTGAGAAGGTATGAGATTATTGACTAACAATAGACATACTACAAACACAAACACACATACATACACACAAACACTAAGTGCCTGAGTGTATGAATATACAATCATTACAAAAAATTCTAGTGCTAAAGACTACAAAATTGAACATCAAGACAAAATTATAGACACAATTTCTCTGATGGTGTGAAGACAACAAAGAAGATTAAATGGTCCCAGATGATCGAGGCTCTTGAGATTCTGAGGGACCTTCTACTACTTCAAATGCATGTGGTGGTTTAAGCTGTTGTGGTTGTCCTGCTACTACTACAACTTCCCGTGGAAGACAAAATGCATCTAACAATGCTTTCATCTTCTCCTCCTTACTCCTAGGATCATGCATGATCCATGGAGCTTTACTGATGTGGGCTAGAATGGGCACATCCCAAAGACATGACATTGTTGGAAACAGCTCCTTGACATTGATAAACTAGGCAAAAAACTATTTACATTTGATGTCAAATGCTCTGATTGCATTTCGCAGTTCCTGGTAGTCATTCATCCTTCTAGCCAGGTTCTCAGCAATTAATCTTTGATTAGTGAATCTTACCATGAGAACTTCAAGTTCAACTTTTGTAGTCTCAAGATTTTGCTTGGTCTCCTTGTGATGCTTGAACTTTACCTCATACAATAAGTACAAGCTAGACACCTACTTCTCTAACCCTGACTGTGCTCATATGATAGTCAACATTGCCAAGTTTACATATTGGAGATTGGCAAGCTCAATGTATTCAATCATCTCTTCTATTTGCAACTCCTTCATATGGATCTCTACTTTTTTGTAGGCATATATCCCTCAATGATAGGTTGCAACACCTTTTTTCCTTGCTAGAATTGTTGGAGGGTCTCATTGACTTTTGCCTTAGTCATCTAAATGTGTTTTTCATTAACTTCTTTCTATAGGCCAACCTGATCTTTGTAGTGGTTCTTGACTCTCTCAAATTTGAGAGCCTCATTTTTCCAAGTAGCAATCTCAATCACAAATTTTTGATGTAAGTCATAGACTTCCTCCATAGAGAGCTTTCTATTCTCTACTATCAATCTTCTTAGTTCAATGTTTACCCTAGCTAGCTACTCCTATTTTTGATGAATGAATTCTTTCATATGCTATTTTTGCACATCAACATTACATAGGCGATGATTCTCTGCAATCAACATCTCATTCTCTAGGTGCGTCTAGACCAAGTCCTTCTAAACTAAATATGTCTTAGCCTTAGCCACAGACTAGTCAAAGAAAGTTATCACCATCCCTGTCTCAACGTGTTTTAGTTTTTCTTGAAGCTATTGAAAAGCTTCATCTCTAATCAGTGTAGGGCTTCGGAGTGCAAGATTAGCAAGGCAAGTTCTTAATTCAACAACCTCCATAGCCAAGCATTCAATTTGTGCTTGAGCTCTTTTGAGTTGTCCTTCTAGAATGATGCATTTTCCCTTTGCCTCAAGTAGCTCTAATTGGGTTATGGTGATGTTATCTAGAAAATCCAAGATATCTAGAATCGGTTACCCAGTTCCCACTAGTCAATCCAGCAATTCCTCATGTTAGATTGCACTCAATTGACCGTTAACAATGCCTATGAACATCTGCATATCTTTGAGTGCAAAAAAATCTAGTACAGACATCACAAGTGTGTTCAGTACTTTGAAGATCTAATTAAGAACCACTTCTGTTGTGGTCTCTTGGCCTTGGTGCTACATCACCAAGATAGTTGCTCACTTGCTCTCCTCTAAGTACACCAAAAAGGTAGCAACATTCTTAGAGATTTTTAGGAATTGCTATTGTTACAAGAGAGACATTGTTACCTCTCGAGCATGGGGATTCAACCTCACGGGCAACTGTGTTCTTTGGGTTGAGAATATTGGCCCACCTCCCTCCATTTATCTAATTATTTGAGCCACTTCATTGAGGCAACTCATTGCAAGATAGTACATAGATGGATCTCCACCACTAGTTCCTACTCACTGCTCTCACTCATGCAAGAGCTGATCTCAGATTTTGTGTAAGTACTCAATGGCTATGTAGGCCTCCAGTGTTGTTTCTTGAGTGGGTGGTGGAGGTGGCAACTGCTGCTCCTCTTCTTTTGACATGACAAGGATCTTATCTTTCATCATTTCATACTAGGAGGCAATGGGAGTATGCCTAATTGTGTCATTGGCATAGTGGACTATCCCTGTCCTTTTATACAGTTTTTTGATAAGGCATGGAAATGGCAAGGTTTTTCTTCCATGTTCATTCTCCTTGAAGCACTTCTCTATCTCCAGATAGATTAATTGTGGAAGGTTAACAAGGAATTTTCCACTTAGAGTAGCACAAGCATGGGCAAAGAAGGCTGTCACCTTGCTAGGCCTCACCATCAGATTGAGGTGATAGGTCATTATCTTAAAATATATATGCTCCACCAGTGTAACCACATCAAACTCCTTACGATCAACCCCATAACACCACTAGGTCCACTTCCTTTTTTCCTTAAGGTCTTCTTACATTGAGATTTCTACCATATGGGTGCTAGAATTAGGTAGGCCAAGAGCCTATGCATTACTTCTACCAAGTAAGACAAATGAATGTCCTTCACTCTCACAATGGCTCCTAACTTTCTATTGTTTTAGAAGAGATATGTCTCTCCCATGTACCACTCCCCATTGGTAGTGATGATCAACCACATGGGAGAGCTTTGCAATTGTGTCTTAACTTCCGGTGGAGCATGGTCCAAGAATGGTCCAAAGTTATATTTTTGGAGAACTGAGCAATGGACATTGTGAGGATTGATCATATCTAGATAGGCTTGTATCAATGTGACCTCAAGTCTTGGTACTAGCACTAGTGCCTCTCCTCTTTGGGATTGTTCTATTGCAGCCTCTTCTTTAGGAATCTATTAGACAGATTCCACTTTAGGCTACTCTCGACAAGGTCCCATTACATGAGTTTCTACTATTTTCTCTTGAGCTTGTTCCTACTATTCCCTTCCAGTTCTAGGTCATTTGTCCCTTGGTTGTGATCATCCTCCTTCCTATTGGCATTTTGGTCTAGGCGCCATCTGTAATCACAACATGACTAAGGATTAGCACTTAATGTGTAACTTTGAAACATTGGGAATATCTTATCTCTTGGGGTAGTTACACTTGGCTAAGTTGTGATCATGGCCTAGTTTATTATTTTAATATTATTTTATTCTTATTTTAATATTAATAAATAATTTTAGGTTTACTAGAGTTTGTTGGAAGGGTTAAACTCTTAAAAATTAATGATTTGATATTATTCTATTCATTAACCCTTTGGGGGAGTTAGAAAAATTTTCAAAATTTTTTGGCAAAAACCTTAAGGTTTGTGGCCCCCACGATGAAGAGCTTACCTCTAATAGCTTCATGATAGAAAAATGAAAGTGATTTGGACAAACGGTCTAAAAGTTATGGGCTCTAGAAGGTTTTGGGCTTTGAAAAATTATAAAAAATCCCCTCCTATTTAAAAGAAAATGATAAAAAATTTGAAGTGTTGGGTAGTATTTATAGAATTTTAGGGTTGCGTCAACGAGGCCTAGTCAACAAGGTTGAGTCAACGAAGCTATTGACCATCGTTGACTTTGTCAAAATTTGAAAAATGTAAGGAGTTTTTGAAGAAAATTAGGATCAAATGGAAGCCTAAAAAGCCAAGAACATGATGAAATTATTAAAATATGGTTTTGAAATTCATAAAATTGAGAAATGATTAGAGAATGAGATTCCATGAAGAAGAATGCCTTAAGAAGCACACAGTTGGATGCATGATGGGGTGCATGAAAGATTTGATTGCAACAACGTCCAAGGATAAGGAACTTAACTAACCAAACCATAAGATATGCAAGTGGATCCTCCTCATAGCAGCACATGCCCTTTTTGCCCTTGCATAACCTCAACTAGAGAGTTCGTGGATCCCATAGTTGATTAATGGTTACAAAAAGTTAAGGACAAAACCTGAATAATCTATTTAAGAATTTCAACACATCAAACTAAGACATTAGATAAAAACATGGATAACTAGTAGTGAGGTGAGTTATGAAGAGCATTGATGTATGAGATAAAGAATGGAATGGATGTCCCAATCATAATCACATGAAGTCCCTTATGGAATCTGTGGTTAAATGACCTAATAAAGTCCAACCTTAGTCCAAACCAAAACCAACCACTTTTAGTGACTTTGCATCACCATTCTAGGACTAGTCCACCCCCTCAAGACACTCCATAGACAACCACTATTCCTTATTAAAGAAGAAAATAGAAGCAGGAAGTGAGAAAAGGGACTTAGTTCGAGGGAACCTTCAGGCATAGGTAACATGCTTTTCTAGTCTCATAACCAGTGGTTTTAGCCCATTTATTTTATCTAAGAGGCGTACTTGAAATTTCCATCATGTTTTTTTTATTTATATATATTTTATTTTTTTGTGTTGTTTTATTTATTTTTTGGATGGGAACCACACCATGCAAAGACTTATTTAACTTCCTATTATTGGTCAACACGGAACGGTAAGAAATCCCTGAAAACACACATGCACTCAAGCACGTATAGAGGCATAAAGAGTATTAAATCCCCTTGAAGCTACATCCTTTTCAAACCTTTGAATCTTTCCCAAGCTTGGAAACTACCAAGCTCACAAGTTTGTTACATTTTTATTAATGAATAAGGACCCCATACTCCATAAACCAAGAAAACCATAGAGTTTATGGATGGGTGGATGATGTGGACTCACTGCCTATTCTATGAAAAAGAAAATTTATCTTAGTTATTAGTCATCAAAATTCAAAAATAGAAACCAAACATTACTAGTCAAAAACAATAAGTACAAACCACCATTAGTAACCAAGAATAGCATCACTATGTCCTGTTGGCAATAAAGCACTTTATTAACAAAAATAATGAGAAAATCATACCAAAATAGAATAAAATATACAAGCAATTATAAAATATTCAAGAAAAATAAAACATACTAACGATGTTGTAAAAAAAATTGGAAAAATTAATAAAGTAAAAATAAAAAATTGTAAGATAAAGAAGGTGTAAGACAAAAAAAGTTGTAAAAATAACAAAGTGTAAAATAAAAACATGAAAAACAAAAAGATGAAAAACTAAAGAGCCACTTATAATGGCTAGCATGGATGAGCATCTCCTCCACAACTAAGTTGAAAGGAGGAGATCCAAAAAATTGAGCATGGTTGTCCATCCAATGAGGCATTTGTTGCACTAGTTTGCTTAGGTTCATGGAAAGGTTTGACTTGTTGCATGTTGAATAGCTACTTTTTGTTCAGGTTGTCAGGTTTGTAAATTAACATGCCCCAAAAGGAAAGGTTTTATAAATGATATAAGGCCCTTTCCACAACATCTAGAACTTAGTTCATTAAGATATATGCATGGGGTTCCAATAGAAAACCTTATCTCTAGGTTGAAAGTTTACTTTCCATATTCTAAGGTCATGGTGCTTTTTGTTGAATGCCCTATGTACTTTATGCCAAGATAGGTTTACCAATAAATTTTCATCTAGCATGTTAAGGTTGATCAATCATTCTTTTTGTGCTAGACTCCATTCAAGATCTAAGTCATAGGTTATTGAAAGTGTTTAGATCTCAGATTGAATTGGAAGAGTTAGTAATTTTCCATACACCAACTCATAGGGAGAGTAGCCTATAGGAAGTTTCCATGTTAAGTAGTACACCTAGAGGGCATCATTTAATTTTGTGCTTCAATCTCTCCTATATTTGCTAACAATTTTCGTTAGGATCTTTGTGATCTCCCTATTGGTAACTTCTACTTGATAGTTGGCTTGGGGTGGTAGGGTGTTGTTATTTTATGTTCAACCCCCAAGCATTGCATAAGCTTGTGAAAAATAACACCTATAAAAAGGGTTCCATTGTTAGAAATCAGTGCATGTGGCACCCCCAAACCTGTTTACAACATTTTCTTGTACAAACCACGTAGTAGTGGATGATGTATAGTTGATGACACCTATTGCTTCTACCCATTTTATGTAGTAATCAATGGTGATAATTATATATGTCTTTCCATTTGACATGGATGTGATGGGACCCATGAAATTGATGTCCCAGATGTCAAAGGGTTCATGTGGTTGAATCCACTATTGAGGTCCCTCCATTCAAGCAATCATCCCACCATCTCATTGACAACATTCACAAGAATGGAATAATTTTTGGACGCCCTAAAGATAGTTGGCCAATAATACCCTACCATCAAGATCTTAATGACCATGCATCTTCTAGCATAATGGCCCCTACAAGTACCCTCATGAGCATCTTGAAGAATGTGTAGTTAATTAGCATCAAGTACATACCAATGAACCAAGCCATTGTAGCACACCTTGTAAAGATGTCCATTGATTTCCATGAAGCCATTGGCCTAATGAAGAAACTATTATTTCTTCCTATGATTTGGATCTTATGACATTCCTTGAGTGAGAAGATAAGTGAGGATGTCATCATACTCTTTTGATTCCTTAGGCACTTGTTCATTTATTGCATTAGTAAGGAGAAGTTCATTAGGAAATTGGTAAACAAAAAGCTCTCCTCCTCTTTGTTATCCCATCATAACTGAGACAAGTAGTCAATGACCACATTCTTAGTTCCCTTTCAATCTACCATTGTAAGATTGAAATCCAGTAAGATCACCAACCATCCTATCATATAGGGGCTCACCATTGGCTTTTTCATGAGGAAGTGAATGGCACTGTGGTCAATGTGCACAAACACTTTATATCCAAGCACATAGTGCCTAAACTTCTCTAGAGCATACACCACCACCATTAGATCTTTCTTTATTATGGTGTAATTCAACTATGCATCCACAATGCTTTGAATTACACAGTGGATGTAATATGGACGTTTCTTATCATCCAATTGCATAAGCATAACTCCCAAGGCATAATTGGATGCATTTGTCATTATATAAAATATCTAGACTAGTCAGGTGCTCATAAAATTGGATTCTCTACAAGCTTTTTCTTGAGGCTTTGAAATGCATCTTTGCATTCCTTGGTCTAGATGAATGGAGCATCTTTCTTTGTAAGCTCGATCAACAGTTTTACTATCTTAAAGAAATCCTCTATAAAATGCCAGTAGTAACCATTGTTTCTAGGAAATGATCAGACATCTTTAATTGTTTCTGATTGGCTAGTTATTCCTTGGATGACTCTTATCTTTTCAAGGTCTACCTCAATCCCTAATTGAAAAATTCTATGCCCTAGTACAATGTCTTCTTAGACTATTAGATGGCTCTTCTACCAAATTGAAGATTCATCTCCACACACCTTTTAAGTAGTTTCTCAAGGTGATCCAAGCCCTGCTCAAATATGGTGCCATAGGTGGAAAAGTCATTGATGAAGACTTCCATCCCGTAACCAATCTACTACTTAAAAATGCTTAAGACAAAGCATTGGAATGTTCCAGGAGCATTGCACAAAACAAAAGGCATCTTACATTATGAAAAAGACCCCTAGGGACTTGGGAATGATGTTTTTGCCTAATCCTCTAAAGTGATCTGGATTTGGTTATAGCCACTATAACCATCTAGAAAACTATAATAGCGATGCCCAAATATAATGTCTAACACTAATCCACAAATGACAATGGGAAGTGATTATTGAACATTGTCATATTCAACAGCCAAAAATCGGTGTAGATCCATCACTTGCCATCTTTCTTTGGCACAATTATGAGTGCGCTAACCCACCCACTATTCGCAATGGAAGAGATAAACCCTACCTTGAGGAGTTGTTTGATTTCCTCTTTGACGATCTACTTCAATTTAGGATTCAACTGCTACTATGGCTACCTCTTTGGCTTCATGGTTGAATTAGTGTAGATACAATGCTAGCATATTCTAGGATCAATCCCTGTGAGTTCAAGATATGACCAAGCAAAGGTTGTTGGCCATTTATTGACCATCCTCAATAAAATTCATTTTTATTTAAGAGCAAGATTAGCATTGAAAATTATTGGATTGCTTTTTTCAAAAATGCATACTCCATGCCGATGGGTAGAGTTTTCAACTCTAAGGGCTCTTGTTTAAAAGTTTTAGGAATTTCCAACTCTCTCTAATAGGTATCATCACTTGCATTATTAGAGAGTTGGTGATGAACTTACTCTAGTTTATCCATGCCTTTAACATAGGCACATGTAAGGCTCTTAGTAGGTTCCATGCAAAGTGTGCTACTTCCAAGATCAGTTGTCAGCCACTAGGTGCCCTCCTACTTTGTGAATATTGCATACAAGCACCTTTGGGTTTCAGATTCATCTACACACTACCTACATGCTTTGATAGATGTGCTCTTGATAGACTAAAGTTTCTACACATAGTTGCACTTGGTATCGCTATACACAATGCATGGAACTCTCTTCTTCTTGCTCTTTCTAATTTCATTCTCATTGAAAATTTTCAAGGAGAGATCTCTAATGCCCATTCATGCATCAACAGTGCTCAACTAGGCCCTTCCCATAATAATTAGGAAGTCTCCCTTACAGTTGTTAACCTTGATCACTAGAAAATTAGTAGGATAGGACCACACATAAACAATGATCACAATGTCCTCCATAAGTTCTAAAGGAACATTGGTTGATAGGTCTACCAATTCTAGATAGATATTACTCTTCTTGAGAGGTGACAGGTTCCATGATTTGTACATGTCATGGAAAATTAGATTGACACCAAAACCTGAATCAAGAAGGGCCTTGCATGGCTCATATCCAACGATCTGCAAGTAGATGAGAGGACTTTCAAGGTTAAATCTTTTCTTGGGAAGGATGTCAGCCTTGATCCAATCAGCTATAGTGTGGGTTAGCATGACAGTGCAGATCTTAGGAGGTGTTTGGTTTGAAGGGCTCTTAAAAGGATTTAATACAAAGGATGATGGAGAGACAGGGTGATCAATGGTAGTAGTCTATGAGGAATTTAGAGGACTGTTGGATCAAAAGAATGGTCATTTTTGGGATCTAGGTTCCAAACCACTCAGCTGGAAAGCTAACTGTAATTTAACAGCCCTAGTAGCATTATGTTATTATGGTTGTGATGGAATTTCACCCTGCATAGATGGAGTAAGAGGTAATTGGGTTGAGGGTTGAGGAGCATGTGCTAAAGGATGAGAAGGGTGATAAGGATATGGGATTTCCCTCCTAGTAGATGGAGAATGAGTTCTATGATACTCTGGAGGGTAGTAGTGATGCTAAAAAGAAGCATGACTAGAAGAGTCACGTGAAGACATTGGTTGCTGAACATAGTACCCATATGGATCTAGCTAGCTAAAGGGTACTGCTACCTTGGTGGTGGCATCCCTTATGACTATGGGTGTTGCCACTACTAGTACTACTCATACAATTGTGGTGGAGCTCCACTTGGATAATAAGCTTTTTGTTGTTGGTGGAATTGCCTTGAATTACATTAAAGATAAGGTAATCTTTTCGATGCTTGCATTCGTGCTAGTCTAGGATTTAGCATGTACACCCCAAACTCCTGCAAGTGTGACATGATAAAGCAATATCCTTTAGGATGTTTGTATCGGCAGATGTCACACCCATCATCATTATCTGATTATATCTCTACAACTTCTTCTACTATAGTAGCTTTATCCTTATCCTTTTAGTAGGCACATTCATCTTCCTTCTACCTCCTATGATCATGAACACTACTCTGATCTCTTCATTCTTATGTGATTTTTAGAGCAGTTTGGAATTTTTCATCCAAACGTCTCATAGTCTATCAACCTTGGCCAATATATTAGAAATAGATTTTTGGATTAGCAAGGTTTTTCATTGTACCACCTCATCAAGTGGTGACTCCTCCTCACTGTCACAAAAGCAAACTTCCCTCTTTCTAATGGAAGGATCCCTATTATATTCTTCTACACTTTCTCATTTTCTTAGCTCTTCTTCTTTTGCTACCTACTCTATCAACCTTTATATCTGATGAGCTTTAAGTTTTGATAGTCTTCCTTGGGCATAGACCCCAAGAGTTCTTCTCATTCCTAATTTTATTTCATCTATGATATGATGAAGTTGTTCCCACTGAGAATAACCATGGTCAAGGCATCAATGTATGAGAGAATAGTATCTACCCATGGTGGCATCCAAGGGCTTATGCATTTATTGCTTCCATCCTTAGATTTACCTTTTTAGATTAGACACTTGGGAGTATGTCTGATATTTATCATTGAATAGCTTTAGCATTATAATCCACCTATAGATGGATTCTAACTCCAAGGATCGATACCAGCTTTCTACTTCCTTGATGAGTGTCCTAGGAAATAGCTTTAATTTTTGCCAATCATTTTCAATATTCTATAAGGCATAAGCATCATGAAAGGCTTGAAGATGTGTTTGCAAATAAAAGTTACATCCTCCCTCAAATTCAGGGATATTGTTAATGTCTAGTTGCTTGATCTGACTATCTTTCACATGCCTGGTTGGAATGTTTACTACCTCTATAATATTCAACATGCTCCGAGTTGCCAACAAAGGCTCATCATCATCATTATTTCAATGATGCCTATGATGTTCTACTACCCCTTTGTTCATGACTATCTCTATGATTATCATTGTTGTCTCGTTGTTCACCTTCATCATGGTTGTTCTTTATATAGTGTCTATCAAAACTAGAAGAGGAAGAAGAAGATGCAAACAAAGAGGATGAAGAGGAAGAAGGACCGCCACCACCTCTACACTTGTCATGGCCATGTTTGTTGGATTTTCTATCATCTTGATGCTTGCTTGAGCCCCTGCCTTGACTCCCACTTTTTCCTGAACCTGGATTATTGATAGTGGACTGTGGATTTAGGTTCACACCCCCATCACCAATATCAAGAGATGGATAATCTTCATGTTGAGAACCCCTAGAGGGAGGATCCTTATTATTATTTTGGTTGAGTGGGAATAAGGGATTGGTGAATCATTTCCCCTTCATAGCTTCATGGTGCTTCTTCTAGTGTCAATCTCTCCTACGTTGTGTTTCAATGGAATAGTAGTCCCAATAGTCATGGTCATGCACAACATACTCTTCTTAAAGATCCTGAATACCCAACCTCCTAAGAGTTTGGAGTAGCATCCTAGGCACAGATCAATCGGGAGGCATTACAATGTTTCCCTCCATATCTTACCACCATAGTTGCTCATCCTGATGTAGGATGAAGGTGAAGTCAAGTACATACTCATTTGGATGAGTATATACCACCCTGCATTCTTGAGGCACTAGTGGTTTAGTATCATCGTGCCTATGAGAAGAAGAAATTTTGCAAATATAATAAGATATCAATGTGCTAAAATTATTATATTTATTGTGATAATTATTTTGACATTAGGGTTTGTCCAACAATGTTAAAGATTTTTACTATGCCTAGATAGCACACATGATGAGTAGTGGATTGGCCTTATCAACTAGGCCACATCAACTAGGCCTCATCAACATTAATGTGGCCCCGTTGACACAACGTCTGTTCTTGCTGATAAATATGTGCCAATCTATGATGTTTAGGAATCATCTTGTCATAGTTGTAGCAAAGCTCTTGCAGTTTTTCCATTCGAAAGTTAGAATATTTTCCCAAGTGCTTGCAATAATAGTCATTGAGTGTATGGATCTTTATTCGAGCATTGTTGTACATGAGCATGATAGTGTGTGCAAAAATAATGGCAATCTTCTTAATAAACCTTGCAACATTCTAGATAGCTTAAATTTTTATTCATACATTTAATGTTTTTAGTTATTTATTCAATGTTTCTCAATAATTAAGCTAATTAAGTAATTAAGTAAGATAAGCTAAATAGTAATTAAGTAAAAACATAAGTACGATTGCTTTGAGCATGCATATGACATTTGGTAATCCCAGCAGCATGTAATGCTTGGTAACCTAGCAATGTTATATGTGTTCAAGATATGTACAACAAGTGGAACCAAATACTTATGTTAAGAATAGTTAAACAATAGTTAGCCAATTAGATTAAAGTAGACATTAAATTACTTTATTCTTTAACCTATTTATTTCAAGTACCAAAACCATAAAATATAAAATGATAAAAATCATATGTCTTGATTACACTTAACCATACCTTTGTACATTACAAGTGTAATTGGGAAGATAATGACTAATTATTAGGGTAAGGTTCACTTCCTAGAAGACTAGTGTACTGAAAGACATAGAGTCCATGGAACTTGACCAGATCATGTGTGAACACTTCGTGATTCATATGGTTGAGTGTAGGGATACCATGCCGCTCATTAGCACATTTCAAACAAAAAGAGTTCCAAGCTATGATGCTAATGATGAGTAAGAGGTACACCTACACTCAACCATACGAATCACTAAGTGTTCACGTGTGATCCAGTCAAATTTTGTGGATTGTATGTCTTCCAGAACACTAGCCTCTAGGAAGTGAACTTTCCCTAACAGTCATTCATTGTCTTCCTAATTACACTTGTGATATGCAAAGGTATGGTTAAGTGTAATTAAGGCACATGATTTTTATTATTTTTATGTTTTATGTTGTAGGTGTTTAAAATAAAGGATGAAAGGAATGAAGTAATTTAATTGCTAATTTAATCTAACTAACTAATTTATGTCTAACTAATCCTAACATAAGCATCTAGGTCCACTTTTTGTACACATTCTGAACACATATGATGCTACTAGGCTACCGAACATTAACCATTACTAGGATTACCAAGCATCATATGCATGCCCAAAGTGGTCGTACTTATGTGCTTAATTAATTTTTATTTAACCTAGCTAGCTTAATTCGTTAATTAGCTTAATTACTTAGAACATTAAAGAAAATTGCATGAAACATTAAATGCATGAATAAAATATTTAATTTAGCCAACGTGCTGCAAGGTTTATCAAAAAGCTCATCTTTATTGTCGCATACACTATCGTGTTGAGATACAATAGTGCTAGAATAAAAATTCGTACACTCAATGACTCCTACTGCAGGCACTTAGGAAAATATTCTAACTCTAGGGAATAAAAATTGCAAGACATCTACTACACTATGACAATACTATGCCATAAACATAGCGAGTGAGTGCATATTTATAGGCAAAAATAGACACTACATCAACAGGGCCATGTCAATGCATCAAATCATGCGTCGATGGGGCCTAGTCGATGAAGCCAAGTCAAAGGGGCCTAGTCAATGGGACCCAATCAATGCAGCCAATCTACAATTTATCAAATATGAAAGAATTTCATGTTTATGTAAGAGAATAGTTAGTAATGAAGGATGAATAAGTATTGCAAATAAGGAGTTAAGATAAGAGGAAGCCTAAATATGATATTGATGATCTTGTTTCAATCCATTTGAAGAAGAAGAGGCTAATGGAATTAAATTAGTCGAAGTTAAAAGCCAAGAAGATGGGGCCTTTAAAAATTTAGCCCAAAATTAATGATAATGCTTTTGAGATTTTGATGCCTAATGATATGAGCACGCATTTTTGTTTAATGTTACAAATTTATCTTATTACCATGAATCTACTAATGATCAAATCTTGTAATACAACATGGAGGATTTGAAGATCGTTATTGAAGAGCTCAAGTCTTCCAAGGTGAGGAAGGCTATTATGCTTAAGAAGAGAGAGGCATAAAGCAATAGAAAGAAAAAGACGTATGAGTGCCTATTCCATTAAGATTATCAAAATGTTGATATAATTTGGATGTGTAGGACCAAGTTGGCTTAGGGATCACATCCATTCCCAAATCATTATTTACATAAGTTTATTTTTTGATGGGTGGAAGAGCTAGTGTAGAAACATCTCCCCACTTCAAATTGTAATTTATTGCTTTGATAGGATATGGATAGCAATGTGGAGTTTGTAGCATAAAATTAGAGTAATTTTGATCTTATGTTGGCTTTTTGATAAGGATTTACAAGTTGGGTGTGACTCATAGTGGGCTACAATGAGATTGTAAAGAAAGGTACAAGTTGTAGTCGCTCAGAGTTAGCTTTCTTATGGTTTTTTTTAATAAATTTTTTGCTTGATTTTAGGGTTATGAGCATGTGTTACTCACAAAAGGTATCAATGACTAAAGAAGATGCAACTTGTAACCACTAGCACTAAGAATAAGGTGCCCTTGGGTTTATTGCCTAGGTCAACTAAAAGGTGAGTATGACACATAGGAGGTCATAGCTAGCTAATGATTACGAGGGGATGTAACCTACAACAAGTTATAATTGGTTGCTAGATTCTTTTTAAAAATGTTTCATTTCTTGATTGTTATGGGCTTCAACAAGGAGCTATAAATTAACATTTATTAGTGTAATAGGGGTTCTTTTGCCATAATGTGATGCCTCTTGAGTTGATTTAATAGTCTTGTGGGAACTATGTGACATCTCTTGAAGTAATGATGGTGAGCTATTAAGGAAGTGAATGTGACTTCTTACTCTTAAGTAAAAAAAAGTTGTGGGGTTGTAAGGCATTTTTTCCTACAAATGAGTTTGAGTGTGGTAAGGTTTTTGAGAGGTGTGAGATTAAGTATTCCTATATCCTTGAGGTTGTGAGCTATATTGTCACACCCTAAAATTAACAATAAAATAAAACATGGAATCACTAAAGGGACATGAATAAAATTCTTTAAAAAAAATAAATATCCCATAATAATTTCTTAACATCTAAAAAATAATTATTAAAAATTTTAATACACCAAGTATGAAATCTTATAATCCAATAAGTATACTTGAATAACCATAAATAATAAGCACTTAATAACATCCAAAACATGTTGCATCAGTGTCTCACATATAAATCATTTATGCATAAACTTACAAGCGATACACTAGATAATCATATGGGCTATTTTATAAACCCATAACATGGCTCCAAATATATAATTATGTTAGGATCCTTTATCCACATTGCAACATTACTTTTGCTGCATACTCCAATCCACTAACTGCATCATCACCTAAAAACTCCATCCAAATGATCATCTACAATCTACATGAAACACATTAAAGAAGGGTTAGAACACATTCACGATAGAGAAACCTAAATTGATGCCATCCACAATGAAGCTGGAAGATGGAACCCATGCTGCAAAATGCACTATTAAAATTAACAATATCGATTAACTAAGTCATTAATCAAAATTATAAATTATTAACTTATCCATTAACCAATACCATTAACATTATTGTTAATGCATTAACCTATCATTAACGCATGATTTGTTCTTTCCATAGGTTCCCTATGAGCTTTCTAGAATCAAATGTTTGAAATAACTATAACGTTGATACTAACTTAAGCTAGTCAAAAAGGACTATTTGGTGTGAAACCTTACAATATAGACTAACCCTCATGAATAAAGTCTCCACTTGTTAGATTAGTTCATCCTCATAAATGATGAACTATTGGGTTATATTATGGCTAGTAACAACCCTATAGCTATCCTAAGTCTTAACTTCTCATTACCATCCTAAATAAGATCTAATACTAATTGCATTATCATAAGTTGATGGGCCAACTCTGAAGTTAACTTCTTAACTAACTAGCCATTCTTATACTTACAACCTCACTATAAATCATGTGTTTATGGAACCCTACTAATACTAACTACATTACCACAAAGTTGAAGGGCTAACACTAAGGGCAATCTAGATGATCAACTAACCATTCCTATATTACTAGATTAATCGTTGTTTCCAAGCTTCTAATACCTCAAATGTGCTCATACATGCTTGAAATATCTACACCTTATTGTCATCAGATGTTGTCATTTTCATTAAACACTTCCCACATCATGCCCCTCTTCATAACTCACCATTGAGGGAAGATGATGATGTAAGATGTTAGAGAAGATGGAAAGAGAAGGTAGAAATTCAAAAAGAAATCATTTATGAAAATAAGAATATCATATAAGGGTTAGAATAGTAGAAGAAAAATAATTAAGAAGATAGCTTCAAAAAGGATTGAGTTTTAGGGAAAAAGTGGTGAAATAAGGAATATATCTTCTATCTTGAAATATTAGTTAAGAGCCATGAATAAGAGAGTAATAACAAGAGGGAGAGAGATGCACAATTAATGATAAGAAAGCCAGCATTGCCAAGGATTTATAGGCATAAATCTAAAGTTTGGATAATTCCAAGAATAACAATCTAATTTCAAAATTAAGTTACTTGTATCCATAAGAGGGTGCATATGATTTACAATAACTATGTCCATGGGTTCATGTTACAAAGAAATACTAGGATTAACATGCATTACCCAAGACTAGGTTGTTAATATTTAAGATAAATAAGAGAATAATTGGAATAAATCCAAATTAAATATTTAAGATGTTTTTTACAATATTCTTACATTATTCTAAAACCTTACAATAATAAATAAATAAAAATGGATCACCACCATTGATGAGTGGTGAGGTACCCCTACACTCAACCATACGAATACGAGTGTTCACGCATGATCTAGTTGAACTCCGTGGACAGGCTAGTTGTGGTATCTAGATAGTTACACATTGATCGTAGTTCGCTATTTTTCCACCTGGACTAGTATTTGCTTTGTCATGTATGGTTTAGTCTAGAGTGAGGTGTATGATGTGATCCTAAACTAGTGCTACTCCTAGAGACAATGGACAATAATCTTGATTAAACTAATGAGTAATAGGAAATGAAGTCTAAGCTAACCTAAGTGCGATGAGCATCTGTTCCTTAATCATTCGTACACATCTTGGACCTCGTGCATGACTACTACTGGGATTACCAAACGTAGATCCTAGGTACGCTACTGGGTTACCAAGTAGTCACACTTAAATGCTCGTGATTAAGTCATACTCATTCTACATTTAACAACATGAATAGTAAATGATGATAAATAAATATTAACTAAGAAAATAATATATAACAATAACAATTAAACAATTAAATCTAAGTAAATGCTGCAATGATGAAGTAATCTCGATCTTTATTTTCAGTCATGTGCACGTCCAAGTACGTCACACTCGAATAAAGGTGCCGTACAATTACAAGCATCACACTGGGGGCATGCACTGGGGAAAATTTTCTAACTCCTACAGAAATAAAATGCAAGGGCTTCGCTACAACTACTAGAAGGATACCTAGGTGTGGTGGAGGGCCACTTATTTATAGGCTAAAACAAGCTCTGCATAAACGAGGCCACATCGATGCATGGAGGGATGCATCGACGAGGCCGCGTCAACGTGGCCGCGTATACGGGGCCCCATATATGCAACCTAGTCGATGCATCGACTACCTAGCACTTCATCAACCATCCTTTCAACCTATCCTTCATAAGAGGCACCAAACATTAGAAAATACCAAGAAATAATAATTAATAAAAGAAATAAATAATAATAATATTTCTAAAATATAACAAGAACAAGGTCCAAAGTCCAAACATTAAGAAGCATATCATCAATACATAATAAGACATGTATATTTAGCAACAAATTTTAGGATAAGTTTCACCAATGCATAAGGGAATTGATCCAAGGTACATTATGCCTAAGCTTATAAACAAATATACCATGATAAACCAATCATGAATAAAGGACCAATATATTAAAAGAAAGAAAGAAAAAAATAATGAGGTGTTATTCTAGTGGNTTAAAAGAAAGAAAGAAAAAAATAATGAGGTGTTATTCTAGTGGTACGGGTCTTAGCCTAGTAACCCCAGGTCATAGGTTTGATTCTACTAGGTAGCATTAAGTTATAAACTTCTATAAATCTTGGGGTGTATCTATGTTTTACTTATTTTAGGTTTCAACATTATCCCACCTCCCCTCCCCAAACCCTCCCCCCACCACCTCGACAAGTATATCAAAAGAAAGAAAGAAAGAAAAACACATAAATAAGGAGTCAAGAGTTCAAGCCTCAAGATGCATTACTATAAGCATAAACATAAGAAAGACATTAGAATGCACTAACATATACCACTAGCCATAATATAATATTAGATAATATTACATTAAAATATAATCTTATGCTTAAGAACCAAATGTAAGAAAATAAATAACAAACCTAAGATTCTAGGTTTGAAACATCAATATGTTAAATATGTGCTCATATGATCTATAATCTTATGTAATTTTCATTTATGCAAGGAAAAAGAATGCTCACCCTTGTTGGAAATGATTTAGTTATTAAGTAAATTCTTCAATCAACTCATGTTTATTACTCTAGTTATTGGGCTTCTACTAAAACTTATTATGATAGAATTGATCATATTATTTGTCAGTTTCTTTAGTCTACTACACAACATAGAAAAGGTTTTTCTAGAGTTTCTTGGGATATTTGCAATATTAGTAAGAAAGATGGAAGACTTAGCCTCATTAATTTTTATAACCATGGTATTTCTCTTGTAGCAAAGTGGATTACAAAATGCATTAATGGAGATGATATTTAGATGTTCCTTTTGAAAAACAAACTTATGCAAGAAAAACCCAGGAATGATAATAGTTGGTCTTCTAATAACTTTTCTCACTATCTTCTTTTTCCTTAAGTCATTTCTATTCCTTGTTTTTTAATTCTTAAACAAATTTGAAAGACATAATGCAAGCTTAGCAAATATTGAAATTATAATCATATGACAATTTTAGAAGACATGCTTAAGCAAATTATCCCATGATGGCTTCCTTTTAATGAAGGAGCTTGAGCTACTAACACGTCTAGATTATGTACCACTTAGAGCAAGTTTGGTATTACTATAGTTGCTTGTCTACGTATGCATGATAGATGGATTATTTGGAATGAAGCTTTTAGCCTGTATGGTTTGAATAGAAAGAAGAAACAAAATTTTGAAAAATTAATATCTAATCTTAAGAGTTTATTTAAAGTTAACAACAATTTGCATCAAAATTTCCAAGGATTTTTTAGAAAGATGGTAGATCTATTTTTCCTTTAATTTGAAAGTTTCTTATGAGATTATTACAAAGAATGATTTTCTTCATAACAAATTCAATTAAGCTTGGAAATGTAATTATCATCAAACTTTTACATAAGGAAAATGAAATATATTTGAAAAGCTCCTACATTTCCTAAAATTTTCAATTTTAATGGTGTCTTATTCATCAAGGACTTCCTATTGGTACTTTGTCTTAAATATACAAGAAATTTTTCTCCCTAATATCCTCGTTGTAGAAGTGAAGAATTATTTCTCTTTTTTTTCTTTTTTTCTTTTTTTGAGTATCCTATTACTCAACATTCTTGGAAATGCACATCTAGAATTTGTAATAACTTTCAACAAGCATTAGTGAAGTCATTCTTGGTGATCAACTTACTTTATCTACCTTCTTTCTTTGCATTTGGAAATGTCTTTGGCCCCTTTTTTTCTACCCTATTTGGAAGCTTCAAAGTGTGTAGTTATTTTCTATCAATAAGAGCATAACTATGACCTCTCTTCATGAGTCAAATACCAAATTTTCAAAGACATCTCTTTTCAACTACAACTTCAACAAAAAAGCTTCAAGCGAAAACTAAACAATTATTTTGTTTTCTATAGTATTAATTTCTTTTTGTTTTGAAGGCTAAAGGATGGGAAGCATTCAACTACTATTTGTTTTTTTTTATTTTTGATTCATTTATTCTATTGTCTCTAGAGAGAGTTTTCTCCTTTCCTTTACAAGAAATCCTTTAATAAGGAGTGAAAATTCATGAGGGCATTTTTGAATAAGGGTAAGGCCTAATGCTTTTCCTATCTAAGAGGGGAGGTTTTTTATGATTGCTTGTAAGGATGAAAACTTGAAAAGGCATCCCAAATCTATTGGGCTTTTTTTAGGCTCTTTCTTTGATGATCTAATATACTTTAAATTTTTTTAATATTACTATTCATATTTAATATAGAGGTTTTTTAGTTGGGTTTTCCTTTCTACATGCATTGTATGTGTTAACTTGTTGAGTTGATGTTGAGGTGTAAGGAAGAGTGCATAGGAATGGTTCATTTGCCCCATAGAACTGTATCAATTTAATTCTTAGTGTAAACAAAGTCTTTTTATCTTATATTTCAATGGAAAAGATATAATAAGAGGGAACTTAATTATTCCTCTTCCATTCATATTGATTTCTTTTGTTTGTACCTTGATTATTCAAATATGTTCATTTCGTTCTCCGGATGTCATGGATTTGTGAAGTCTCTTTTCCCACTATGTAATTTGAAAAAATCCTCATTAGCTATATCTTTATTTTGAGGCTCATAAATTCATTCTTGAGCTTCTCTTATTCATTTTGTAGATTTTTGATGAGTGGCAAGGTACCCCTACACTCATTTATACAAACACAAGCGTTTCACACACAATCCGGTCGAACTCCATAGACGGGCTAGTTGTGGTATCTAGATAGTTACTTGTTGATCACAGTTTATTGTCTTCCCACTTGGACTAGTATTTTCTTTGTCACGTATGGTTTAGTCTAGAGTGAGGTGTATGATGTGGTTTCTAACCTAATGCTACTCCTGGAGGCAATGGAAAATAACTTTAATTAAGCTAGGAGGAAAAAGGTGAAGAGAGTCGAAGCTAGCCTAAGTACAATGAGCATATGTCCCTTAATCATCTGTACACATCTTGGACCTCGTGCATGACTACTACTATGATTCCCAAGCGTAGATCCTAGGTACGCTACTAGGTTACCAAGTAGTCACACTTAAATGCTCATGATTTAGTCGTACTCATTCCACGTTTAAGGAGTTTAGGGTGAAGAGATATTAACTACAAAAGCAATAAATAAAAATAATAATTAAATGATTAAACTAAGTGAATGTTGCAATGCTGAAGTGATCTTGATCTTTATTTTTGGTCATGTGCGTGTCCAAGTACATCACACTCAAATAAAGGTTCCATACAATTACAATCATCACACTATGTCCATGCACTAGGAGAGAGGGTTGAGAGGAAAAAATGACAAAAAGACTCTACTCTAACACTAAACTAACTCTAAAAACTGACTCCTTTCCTATGTGTCCCATTGTGTATTTATAGGCTCACACGGGAACCACGATATTGCGTATACGATATTGCTAGCCAGGCCGCGATATGGCATACCCAATATTGCGAGCATGATATTGCGGTCTAATGAATCATGATTCATCATACCTCCATGATTGAATGAAACCTCATCCTCGAGTCAAAAAAAATGAGAATAAGTCCCATTGATTACATAGTGGATAGGTATGGGATTATTGACTAATTGGGAATTCATTCATGCCACAGTGGAGAATTGAATACAATAAAATTGGGACACAAACAAAAAAATTACAAAATTTGTGGAACTCATATGGTTCCAAGTGGTAGTGGCTCCTCCATGGGTCACTTCCCCTTGTCTTGTGCTCCAGATTTTGGAATTTGATGGCTCTGCAATAATGCCTAGAGCTTTTTCTCTTCAGTTTAGGGGTCTTGTGCTATCCATGCTAATGCTCCAATGTTTGACAAAGTTGGCACCTCCCATGGACATGGTAGTTGTAGGAACATTTGATTTACTTTAACATACCAAGCCGCAAACAACCATCATTTCTCCTTGTAGGCTCTAGCTTTGTCCTTGTACTCCTAGAAATTGATAAGCCGTTAAGCCAAGTCTGCTACAATATATTTATGGCCTTGGTAGCTAGTCTTAAACACCTCTAGCTTAGAATTTTTCATTTCTAGCTTCTGCAATGTTTTCTTGTGCTCTGCAAATTCTGCTTCATATTTAGTGTAGGTGGTAGCTACCTGCTTCTTGAGCTCTATTCTCAGGCATCCTACTATGAATATGGCTAGATTGGCATACGGTAGGTTTGCCAATTCCATGTACTTTGTGAGATATTGAATTTGCAGGTCTTAGCTTTTAAGCTCTGCTTGGTGGGCAAATGCATGTGTCCATTATGGCCTGCCGATCAGTGTGTTGAGCACTGAAAGTGTTGATGTGGGCCTTGGCCTTATGGATCTCCTTTTCTATGACTTGCTTATACATCCCCACCTAGTCTCTAAAGTGCTCCTTTAACTTTTCATGCCGCTTGGCCTCATTTTGCCATGCACTTATTTCGATGGTCATCTTCTAATGGATTGCGCATACCTCCTCCATTAAGAGGGTTTGATTCTCTTTGGCTAAATGGTTCATGTCTTGGTTGACCTGACCAACTATTCTCGTAATTGCTGAAATTTTTTCTCAAGAAAATTCTTCTGTTTCTTCATAGTGGTCAACTAAAGATTGTCAACAACAAGCTATTTATTCTCTTTCTATAAGGCATTGAGTGCCTTGGAGTGTGCATAGGTTTGCGCTTGTGCCTTGGAGGCATCCCAGTCGGCCTTCTCCTTCTCCTCCACCATTCTTTTATTGTCCACCAATAGTTTATCAAGTTGCTTCATCCTAAAAGTGTCCAGCTAGTCTATGGGAATAAACTGAGATGGGTCCTGTTGTGCAGCTTGTAGGGCAACGAGCCTTTCTTGGAGTCTTGCTAATTATACTTCTGCGTGCTCAGCCCTGGTCTCTATCATGACCAGCTTTCCTTTGGTGGAGATGAGGTTTGATTGCACTACCATGACATCTTGTATGATGTTGAACAAGGACATCATTACTTGTCCTGTCTACAATAATCGATCAAGGACATCCTCATGCTCCACAGGAGTCATTGAGGGATCAGCTAGAGTTTGAGCATCTTGTGCTCCTGTGAAATTAGCTGGTGGCACAATATGGATGTTAAAAGATTCTTTAAAGTGGTTCGTGACCACTTATATGGCTTCTATTGCATCTTGGCACTACATGACCATCATTGTGGCCTCTTCGCCTGTTTTCAATTGCACCTAGAAAGATGTAGTGTTTCCTAAAATCTGTTGTGACCAATGAGTCTCCTTTCCTCCTATTTGAATGGACACCTCACCCCATGTGCAATCAATAGAAATTTTGGACTGTATGGTATCGTCAATGACGTGGAAGAGATTAGCATCATCATGACTTCCCCAACTAACCATCTAAGCGATGGCCCTGAGATGGCTCATCGACGGTCAATAATCCTATGGCAATGGTGACAGTTGGTCTTGCTGGCTCATGGTAGGCCTTACTTATTGTTGATTGGGCCCTATGCTTGGGAGTTAGCTAGGCCCTACGATTTGAGTTGCAGTGGGCCCCACCGTCTATTCTTGCTTTGGCTCTAGTGTCTCACCAGCACTTTTCCATGGGGTTGGTGGCTTTAGTAGTTCAGCGAACGAAGCATTTTAGGCTCTTCTGGGAATGTCATTAGTGTACCCTAGAATACCAGCATGTTTGCACAACTGCTTGATGAGACAAGGGAAGGGCAACATGAACTTCCCTATCTTGCGTTCTTCAAATCATCTCAAGATTTCCATGAGATACAGATGAGGAAAGTTAGCATTAGCCTTTCCCATCAATATTGCACATCCTCTTGCTACATACGTTGAGATTCTTTTTAATCCTCTCGTGGGGAAGATGTGATAAGTGCCAATCTTGAAGTATATCTTTTCTTTTAGTATCAACTCTCCATATGTCTTGTCCTCTTTGCCATACACCTTATCCAACCAAACTCATTGTGCATCAGCATCGAAGCGAGTGAATAGGTGAGCAACTTTTGGCCCTGTATTCGAAAGGTTCAACACTTCTATGATGGCCTTGGTGGAAAAATATAGAAATACACCACAAATGTTAACTATGGTGCCTTCTTCTATATTGTGCAAAAATTGATACGTTTCTCCTAAGTACCAAGCACCACTTTCAGAGAGGATAGGCCATAATGGAGACCCTTTGAGTTGGTCCCTAATAGCCTCAGGAGCAAATTTCGTGAAAGGTCCAAAGTTTAATTCCACGATCACAGCTACCGATGTGGACCTTTCTTGGATAGCCTGAACACACTCCAGGGATAATGTAAGGTGTTTTCCCTGTTCAGGCACTTCAACAACTCCTTTTTTTGCCTGTCCTGAATGCACAGTAGTAGGAATCTCTTGATGGATGCTAAATGATTGCACCTCTTGCTCTGCACATTGTTCAAGAGACACTTATCCTCTACCTTTCTTGGGTCACTTAGACACACCTTGAGAGGGTCCTTCTTGTTGTCCACATTTAGGGGCCATCTACAATCACACGAGGCTAACCATTAGTAAGGTTGTTTACAAAAGTTAAGTTATACCTTACTTCTACCTTAATGAATTCGTTTCTTAATTTGTGTGATCCAGAGTTAGAGAATCTTGTGGAAATGTCCCCTAAAAGTTTTAATATTGGGCCCCTTAATTTGATTAGATGGCTTTAAATTTAATTTCTTGGTGTAGGTGAGGAGATAAGATTATTTTTGGCACATGTTTATCATCATTTCTTTTGTAATCAATTACCCTTTATAGTATCCTTTCGACGATCATGAATTTTGAAAAATTTATACACAATTTGGAGTGTACCCCTCCCCCATGACTATGCTGAATACTTTGGGTTCAAGTATGTTCTTTCGAAATAAAAATCGAAGTGCTAGCGAGTGAGTTATGGCTATTGGAACAAGAGGTGTGCAAGTTGTGAGTCGTAGAAGAAAATTTGAAAAATTCCCCCACGTGAATAGTTGAAAATGATGTTGACATGTGTAGGGGGTCCATATATATAGTTTTGCACAATGTGATATCGTGTATGCAATAGCGCAATTGTGATATTGCATTAGACGTGATATCGCGGCTTGTCTAAAGTTAGGTACTTAGAAAAATTGATAAATTTCTGAAATTCTAAACTAAAAAATGAAAGACTTGAAGTTAGTGTAAAAGGTCCAGGGTAATATTAAATAGTCCTGAAGGCACCAAAACATATAATGGTGTAGAATCTGGTAATGGAATGCATGAATCAAATGAGGAGAAAGGACATGTTTCGGTTCATAGGAACATTTGAACCAGAAGGATAATGAGGGAAAAAGTATTGTAATTCTTGGAGGGTATGAAATGATGTGATGGTGATGTGTTGTGAGTGTAGATTACAAGGTTTATACAAGTGGGTCCTCCCCAAAGTAGGTTCCTACCTATAATGCCCTTGCATAACCACACCTTAAAATGTTTGTAGGCACTAGAAGGATTAAATGTAATCCACACCATTTTCACAAAACACACACATGTAGATACCACCATGATGAGGTATGAATTCAATGCTACACAAGACATGAGTCACAAATTCATGAATAGCAAGATGAGGTAAATTGTAAAAGGGATTGCAAAGATTGGGACATGAGGTAACTGACCTAGGGCATAATGAATCCTTAGTGTAAGGTATGATTAATGTGTCATTAACCTATCACTCAAAAATCAAGACCAAGTTCATTCCTCTGAT
Source organism: Gnetum montanum (assembly GCA_015680685.1). Classification (NCBI taxonomy): domain Eukaryota; kingdom Viridiplantae; phylum Streptophyta; class Gnetopsida; order Gnetales; family Gnetaceae; genus Gnetum; species Gnetum montanum. Next base: position 241,089 of record MNCI01015722.1, on the reverse strand, counting down.
CAGTGACATCGCATTGTTTCATCCCAATGATAGACAACAGTAAGAGCATCATGATGGCAAGGTGTACAATCACTTGGCATTTCATACAAGGGAGAAGTGATTTTTCTTTGTGGCATTCTTCTTCTCTTTTCTCATCTCTCTTTTTTTTCCTTTTTTTTGAAATGCTTAATCTAGAGAAGCTACCTACCTTCAGGCATGGGTGCATGTCTTTCCAATGGGACTTCCTAAAATAGCATTTGGTTTCTTTGATTGAGTGCCTTTTGATTACTCTTACTCCCATTTTTCATTAGATCTACAAGGATCTTAGTACAACCAAGCTACATGATAACTTCCACAGATGTCACCAAAGAGAATCCATAAGTCCCCTTAATGTCACACCCTAGGCATTCCTGCTTAGTCCATCCTTCTTCACTCTAGGTATAATAAACACAAGGTTACTTTAAGTTTTAATGATTAGGAATATCATTGTACCCAGGGTAGAACCTCTTATTAGTAGCATGGATCAATGGATGTTGTGGCTCGCCGTCCAAGTAATTAGTCACCTGAGACTTGATAGCATAGAACAACACCTCAACCAATGAGACACATGAGTGTTTTATTCGTAGATGAGATTACTCATAAAAAGATAAAAAGATATAAAGATAAAGCAATAAATTAAAAGGTGAAAAACTGGAAAACAAAAAGTTGAAAAATTAAAGAAACGGAAAAACATTTATTAACTATGTGTTGTTAAAATGGAGGATACCCCCCATAGCTAAATGGTTGAGCATGGCTAGAATTAATAAATGGAAGGTTTGGATCCAAGAATTTTGGAAACATTGGAGTCTAGTCATATCCAAACCACTAGGTGTCTTTTGAGGTGGTGGTAGGAATATACCCAAATTGGGGTTCACACACTTGATTATATTAGGCATAGTGGGGTAGATTATAAGATGTGGTCATGTGATAAGGAGCTAACCCACTATGGAACCCATGACTGTAAGATGGTATGCAAGGATCGATATGTCTTCCTTTGTGGCTAGATTCACTAGGCCACATAGTTGTTGGAGTATTGATTGGTGGCCCTGATAAGGTAACATGAGGTGTTGGGTTTGAAGAGGAAGATGCACCATAGTGTTGGACTTGTGCTGGGTTGGAGGATGTAGTGGTTTCAAAACTGAGGTGTCCCTTTCGATGGTCATGTCTAAAGAAGGAACGCCTTTGGTGTGGTGGGTTTTCACTACTATTTTCAATAGTAGCACAAGTAATGTTCGTGGGTTGGTGCTGTGGTGCAAAACCTTTTGGAACAACTGGTGGCAATGTAGAAGGAGGTGAAGGATGAAAATATTGTTGTTGAGGAAAAGTGTAAGGTACATGAGGTGGTGACCTTAGTGGAGAGGGTATGAGTGGATAGTATTCTAGAGAGGGTATGATAACGATGAGGTGAAGTAGAGGATGATGATCTATTTGGAGAAACAAGGTGTTGAACATAGTAAGAATTTGGTGTTGGGACATACAAAGGATACGGTCAGGTTGGCAACAACTTCTCCCACGACTGGGGCTTTTGCCACTATGGTTGAACCTAATATTTTTGTATGAAATCTAGATGTAACATTCCTCCCCAATGCTCATGTAAATATGACAAAACTAGGCATTGACCTTTGGGGTGATCGTATAGACAAACTTTGCATTGATATGAGAAGTTGGTAGTTGAATTCTTATTCTTATAATCTTCTACCCTTTTTTTTGATTGTTGCGTGGTGTCATGTCCTATTTCTTGATTTGGCATAATTGTGCCTCTACTATTGTTAGCATATTCTCCATATTTTCGGTGCACCCATTCCATTATCTTATTGATCTTTGCCTCGATTTCATCTAGTGATTGTAGTATTGGCAAAGATGATTCCACCTCCTTGAGGTGAGTTGATTTCTCCTCTTCACGATCATGGACCTTTGCTAATTCAAGATTTTGGTCCTATTGAGAGCTTTCAACATTCTCCCATTTAGCCATTTCTCCTTCTTCTTTTACTACCTGTTTAATAAGCTCTTGGAGTTGATGGGTTTGTAGCTCATCTAGTTGACCTCGGGCATACATCCCTAAGGTCTCCCTTGTTTCATTATGGAGCCCATCCATGATATGGCACATTAGCCTTTCCTCGAAGAACCCATGGCCTAGCCAGTTGTTTAACAATGCATAATATCTTTCTAAGGACATGTCCAAGGGTTCATGTTAC
>MNCI01015722.1:213286-231104 GCA_015680685.1 Gnetum montanum | reverse complement strand
AGGTTGCATTGGTTCAGGGTGTGAACGGTAAGTGGGAACGGATACTGATGCTAGGTTAATTAAGGCTTAGTTAGTTAGTTAAAGTTAGTTAATTAGTCTCTTCACCCTTCACCTCTTCAGCATAGGAGATAAAACAGAAAAGACATAAAAATCACATACCTCAGACTTACTTAACCATACAACCATGACAAATACAAGTAAGTCTAGGAAGACAATGAATGATTAACCTTAAGTGTTCCATAAGGCATGTAGGCACTTAGTCTATAGAGTTCGACCAGGTCACATGTGTAACGCTCGTATTCGTATGGTTGAGTGTAGGGGTACCTCGCCACTCATCAACTACGAAAGCAATAAATAACAATAACAATTAAATGATTAAACTAAGTGAATGTTGCAATGATGAAGTAATTTCAATTTTTATTTCCGGTCATGTGCATGTCCAAGTACATCACGCTCGAATAAAGGTTCCGTACAATTACAATCATCACATTGCGGGCATGCACTGGGAAAGCGGGTTGAGAAAAAAATGACAAAAAGACTCTACTCTAACACTAAACTGACATTGTGTATTTATAGGCTCACATGGGAACCACAATATCATGTATACAATATCGCTAGCCAGGCTATGATATTGCGTACCCGATATCGTAGTCTAATGAATCATGATTCATCAATTTTAAAATAATATTATTATGTCGTTTATCTTTTCCAATATCTCTACTACATTAGTTTGAATTCTTTCTAGTGCTACTTATTCTTTTGTCTTAATAGATACTTGCTCCACGTTTCGTTTAGTTCTTTGGATGTCATGGATTGGTGAAGTCTCTTTTCCCCCTATGCAATTTGAAAAAATCCTCGTTAGCTGCATCTTTGTTTTGAGGCTCGTAAATTCATTCTTGAGCTTCTCTTATTCATTTTGTAGATTTTAAAATAATATTATTATGTAGTTTATCTTTTCCAATATCTCTACTACATTAGTTTGAATTCTTTCTAGTGCTACTTATTCATTTGTCTTAATAGATACTTGCTCCACGATATTGACAATTTTTTAAAGTTCCTTGAGAACAACTTTCATTTTGATTACTTTAGAACTTTTATGATTTTCATCTCCCTTTCGAAAAATTGTAAGACTTCATCCTAATAGGTCTTACTGCATCATTTTAAGACTATTATGGTAAATTATTCCTGTGTTACTATTCTTTCTATTTGTTCCAACAATTTCTTAGTTTTTTAAAATAAATTTCATCTTTAACAAGTTGTTAAAGAATCCCTTTCTAAAAAGAACCTTGCTTTGATACTATCTCGATTGATTATGAGAATGTAAATGTTATCCCTACTATGATCGTATTAATAGTTATTCATACCATAAGCTTGTACATTTGATTTCATCCATTTTGTATGGATGAATTAATTTTGTTTCATTTAACTCTAATGAGTTCAATCTATTTGCTTCTGAGATTGTTCTTAGTATCTTTACAGGCTTTTTTGCTATTGAATCTCTTGTACAATCTTAAGTTATTCTTTTTTGTTTTCAACATTTAGCTTCAATTCTCTACCTGATAACTTGTCATCTCAATTTTACAAATTGGATGATTTTCTTCATTTCTCTATTTAATCTTTCTTGTTAGGTCTTAAACCTCTTATGTTAGGGCTTTCCATAGTTTTTGGTAGTCTTCTACAAAAACAAAATAATCATATAATAACCTATTTGTATGTTTCATTCTTTATCTATCATTATCCAAGTTAGAAGCTTTCATCTTTGTTCTTCATAAGAATAATTCCAACATTGCACTATCTTGTCCTCTTTTAAAAGTTTGCTCTATCATCCATTCTCTCCTATAAATCGACCTTTCGTAATCTTCTCTACTAGGAAATGATCTTGCATCATTTGTACTTCATACATATTGATGTTTTTGTTAACTAGGCTCATCAATATTATTTCCTTTACACTATTTTTCATGAGTATTTACTCTAGCCTTGGGATATTTCTCGTGCATTTTTTTAAAAAAAATTGTTTCTATATACACATTATCTTCATTTACTCTTTCATGTTCTCATAGAAAACAAATTAACTGTTCAACTTTTATTATGAGCTTTTTTACTTGAAGTTGTAGTTGAAAAACAACATTTTTGAGAATATGCTATTTGACACTTGATAAGAGGTCATAGTTATGTTCTTGCTGCTAGAAAATAACTGCACATCACCAAGTAGAGAAGGGAACAAGTGGTTGAAGACAATTCCAAATGCAAAGAAATGAAGTAGACAAAGCAGGCTTATCACCAAGAATGACTTCATTGATGCTTGGAGGCTCAAGGAGGAGAAACTTTTAACTCTTGTTGCTATTTGTTCTTGATCACATAGTGATGTATTCTTTTTTCTTTAGAGAAAGTTTTCTTCTCTTTACAAGAAACCCTTTAGTAAGAAGTAAAAATTCATGAAGGTGCTTTTGAATAAGGGCAAGGTCTAATCCTTTTCTTACCCCAGAGCATTCCCAAATCATTGGGCTTTTTTTGTATACTCTCTCTTCAATGATCTAATGTATTCTAAATTTTTTTAATATTATTATTTATTTTTTGGAGGTAGACACTCCCCCCTTGTCTCTTTTCCCATTTTACTCATGAATGGTATATAACAATAGTTACGAGATGCATATGCTCAGCTAATTGTCATATCATTTTATCATTTGCATGCTCGATATCTTAAGCTATCTTTTGCCACTTGTGAAATTTTGAATACTTTAGAATAAAAGTCCTTGCGAAACTTTGAAGACTTTGGGATACATTGAAGGGTTAACCATCATTTAGGGGAGAGAGAGAGAGAGAGAGAGAGAGGCAATTCATTTGCTAAAAAAGCAAAATAGAGGTTTGAAAGAACATCTGATTGTTATCGTGGGGGTTGTTAAGGTGAACCACACATTGTAAAAATACAAAATTGAAAATCTTAAATAATCAAGTTATAGTTTAAACTTCTTGTCTTGTAAGCCACTAGTTGGAATATGAACTTGAGAGTTGAAAGTCATGATACTATTTAATTTCTAAATAATATTTTAAAATAATGTAATGCTTTGCACAAGAGATAATAATGGTATGAGTAAGGTGCCATCTAGTATTATGTGGGGTGTAATGCAAGTACACTCTAAGATATATAGTTTAATTAGAATTTTATAACTCAACATTGTCCATTAGGATCAAATCCATGAATTGGAGCTTTCAAATCAAGAGTCCTACCACTTATTATGCTAGTTATAAGACATCATTACACCATTTTATAATTTGTCTCTAAGTACACCCTAAGATATATAGCTTGATTAGAATTTTATAACTCAACATTATTCAGTAGGATTAAACCTATGAAGTGGAGCTTTCAAATCAAGTGTCTTACCACTAGGCTAACACCTCGTTGTTATGCTTAGTTACAAGACACCAGTACACCATTTTATAATTTTTTTAGACACCATTACACCATTTTATAATTTATAAGCACACCTCAAGACATAGGCTCCAAAACAATTACAAAAAAGTATAATGGTGCATGAATTGCAATTTGGAGTGACCACCACTTATCTACAAATTTTTGTTAAGCACTAAGCTAACCAATATGGTTAAAGTAAGATCGTTCACGAAATGTTGAAGATCGTTCATCTGACTCTACAAATTTGTGGTTCACATCTCATGCTACATTTGCGGCTTCACAGCAACACATGCACGCAGAAAAGTTTGCAACGAAAATTTCGTTTTGGTTAGATCAAACCTGTTTAGTTTCGTCGTTCAAAGCTTAAACCGGATCAATTTGGTGCACCTTTAAATTCCAATCATGGAGTTTGCAAACTGTAACACCGGATATGGTGCAATTTCAAGGTTCCTTGCGTGAACAGCAAAGAAATCATGATTGCATTTCCACAACAACAATGCTTTCAAGCAAAGTCTGCGCTGAAGCGTCCGGAAGATTTCATTGTAAATTTGACGCGGAGCAGTGTCAGGTTTACTTTCTTCGTAGCTCGTGTCCAGAGGAAAAAAAATGGCTTCTCTCATTCGTAGGAGAAGCAAGGCAACCAGCATGAGTCTTCTCCAAGCTCCTTCTCCAGCTCTTCTGAAAATTCTTATGAATTGTCTCAATAAGTATGCTCCCATTCAGTGAATATTCTGTCTATTTGTGTTTAATTCTATTATAAAACTATTTTAGGCGAGTACTGTGTTAGTTTGATTATTGCCTGGTCCAAATCCATATTATTGAGCGGTTTCTCCATTCAACGGATCATTAAAATCACTTTGCTTTAAGTCAGTTTTCCTGCTTGAAAGTGTCGAGCCTGAACTTTTTTGTGCGTAGTGGATACTTGCTCCAGTATATCTACCCTCCTTAATGAAGTAAAAGCCATGCCACATTGTTCATGGTAGAAGTCGTCATCATGTCCCTAGAAACTAGTCCACAGTAACTGTGATTAGTGAACTTTCGACCAAGAGCAAATCTGCTAAAATAATGAACTCGTCCTTATCAGATGCAAGTCACATGCATTAACTACAAAGCGACACTCATTGATAGAAAGTAAGAATCAGCTTCAAAATTGAAACCAATTTTTACGAGGAACAAGACACACATACTGGTAGAAAGTAGCTGGGTTTTGGCGTATGAACGATGATTTTATGGTAATTTGATCTTGATTTTAACGTACTCTCTTGTTAACTATACTGAAGTTGGTTTATTTTACTATGCAGTTTAGGCAATGCAGTACAACTGGATCATCGACTTGTAGAATTCAACGATACGAAGTACCGCATTCGGGTATGTTGGTTCTGTTGATACAAAAGGTTGTTTTTATCTCTTAAATTTAATTTTTAAATATCCAATAAAATTGCCATTGTATTTAACATTAGAAAAACGGTAACGAAGACAATGAAAAAGGCCTCGTGGTATTTAAAATTTACAATAGTTAAATTCCATTTTTTGGATACTGTTTTAGCTATGTTTTTTACAGTACGTCTTTATACTTTAGTATAAAGTGTTGGGGTAGAAGCAATGATCTTTAAGATGTACGTGACAAATCTTAACAAGTAGCTAGGAATTGAACACTATCAATGTAAATTTACATCAACACTCATTGCCCTGATCACGTTTGCGATAATTCGTCTTTAGAATGTTGATGTAAGCATAACTGCTGAGACTGTGACTATTTTATTTCATGGTTATGTCATTAAGAGTTGTTGCTTCAATTCCTGGTGTTATGCTATTCACGATTATGTGCAGAGAGAGATCTTGTTTCTTCTATAGCCACTGTTGGTTCTGATTATTTGTTTCATTTTGCATTACTTAGGATTATATTGTTTTTGGATCTTAAGATTACAATGTTAAAATTAATAGCATGATAATATGTTCTTTCTCAGCTATAGCAATGTCATACAGGAGCCAGTTGTGCGCTGTTCATTATAGGACCAGCCATGATCATGTGGCTAGTCAACATTATATTCATTTCAACTTACCTCTTATGTTACTTTGCTTTGTTAAGGTAATGGCCAGGTATCTCCTTTTTCTGAGGAGGAAAGGAGCCTTGCTCACCAAAGGCCATAGTTCCACTTCAATTTCCATACAATTCAAAGCACAAAACACAATTAAAGATCAAAATTGGAATAATTCAGAATTGGCAAGAAGGAATCAAGCTTCATTGCTACTTCTCAAGCCAGTTTACAATAATATCTCAACAAGATCCAAAACTGGATCCAAGAAGAATCAACTCTCTTCTCCAAACTCTTTCCAAACTCCCACAGTCAGCTCAACTCTTTCTTTACTCTTTTGACATAAGATTCTCGCACAAATGCTGGCTAAAAGAGCTCAATTACATCTCTTCTTTTCTAGAAATAGGTCTCACAGTCTTTGATTTTCAAATACTTTTCTTAAGTTTCCCAATTTCTCTCTTTTCTTAATAATGATATTTATGTTCTTTTTGTGTGAAAATAGGCTACAACCTAACCACAACCTGTTGTTAGCTTGTGGTTTATTTAAAAATATTTTCTTTAAACCTGAAAGTCATTGCTTTATTGCCACAATTAGACCATGATTCACAGTCCTTGACTGTGACTTGTGGTTTGCTCGTGGTCTTCTGCTAAGATCTGTGTTGCTCTTGGAGTTGCTTTTAGAACTTCAAAGTCACACATTGCAACCCATGATTGGCTTGCAGTTGAAAATCATGACCCATGGTTGAATTGTAGATGATACTTATGCTAAGTTTCAACTATCATGAGCTAGGTATGACCTTCAGTATTCATCACAAATTAACTGTGATTGGTGGTGTGACTTGCAGTCCATAGACAAACCTGACATTTTGAAGACAGAAGTGAATCATCCTAAGAACTTAGCATTAAGGACTTCTTTCACAGTCTAGGGTATAAGAGTGGTGTTTACCCCAAATCTCATTTCCTTACAGAAATAGTTTTCTTTAAAATTTACATGTTCGAAGGCTCTTGTGCCTCCAAATACAAACAGCAATGAACAAGTACTGATCAGAATTGTCAGAATACGAGAGCATGATCTGGATTAGCACATAGATCCTTTATGTGGTCTTCAAGTCTTTCCTTCAAACGTCCTTTGATGATCTTCTCTCTTTTCTTGAGAACCTTGGTCTTTACCTCTTCAATTGCTTTCTTCAACTCAGCTGTATTTGCTTGCATCATGGTTCTGTCAACATGGCCCTGAAATTTCTTAAACTTTGGAGCTTAAAACATGTTTAAGGGAATCAAACCATTAGGGATCATCAACTCCCATTTGAATCTTTGCATTTCCTCTACTTGGAAAGGTTCAAATCTCCTATACCATAGATAATCATGAAGTGCAAGTTCATCCTTCTTCCTACCCTTGGCATTTTGAACAACACATGAAGAGGATCACGAAACACCTGGTTTTAAGCAAATGTTTTCCAATTGGATTATCTTGAACATTATTACTCCTCTTGACAACATGAAAGAATCTAAGAATTACAATTTGATAATGGCTCATAGACATTGACCATGACTCATGATTTGCTTGTAGTGTTCCACTATGGCCTGTGATGCTCTTGCAATTGCTTTTAGAACTTGAAATTCACATTGCTATCCACATAGATAATCATATACCCTAAATTCATCTTTCCTTCTATTCCTAGCATTTTATATAGCACATGAAGAGGATCACCAAACACTTAGTTTTAAGGAAATGTTTTCTAATTGGGTCATCTTCAACCTCATTAGTCCTGTTGACAACACTAAAGGATCTAAGGATTGTAATTTGACTATGGCTCATAAACATTGACTGCGGCTCACAATTTGCTTGTGGTAGTCAACCATGACCCGTGTTGCTCTTGTAGTTGCCTTTAGAACTCAAAATTCACACTACGATCCCCACAGGTAATCATAAACCCTAAATTCATCCTTCCTTCTATCCCTAGCATTTTGGACAACACATGAAGAGGATCACCAATCACTTGGTTTTTAGAAAATACATTCTCATTGGATCATCTTCAACATCATTACTCCTCTTGGCAAATGTAACGGGTCTAAGGACTCTGATTTGACCATGGCTTATAATCCTTTACCACAACTCATGGTTTTCTTGTGATCTTCTACTTTGACCTGTATTGCTCTTGTAGTTTCCTTTAGAACTTGAAATTCACACACTAGGATCCACGGTTGACTAATTCAACTGCCACAACTTAGCCACAACATGCAGTAATCACTGTGACAACTGGTACTGTGATTCATGGTCCATAGAAAAACTGAACAATTTAAAGAATATGACACAAAGTGACCCATCCTAAGGACTCATCATGAAGGACTCCCTTCCACAGACCAGGGTATAAGGGTGGTGTGTATACCGCGTTTTTAGAGAATTCTCACCACTGCATGTCATATCAAGGATTAAAAAGAACAAAACAAATTGTTGGCTGTCTGAAAAGGTCAAAAAATTGAAAAATATGGCACAGAAAGCTGTTGTTGGAAAAAGTCAGCAATACGTAAAATAAAAACTTTGAAAGATTCTTCTTAACAAATTATTATAAAAGGTACAAAATAAAAGAAGAAAATATAAGCAAGTAGATATAAATATAATAACAAGTGCATACCTATATAAACATGACATATTGTATAAAAATTCCTTAATCTCTCTGCTACCAATATATGTTCAACATGTCATTAACCCAAAATATTGTAGTGTTCTGTTTTAGCATACCTTTGTTATACAGGATCCTATAACACATTAATAAAACATTAATTTTTTAAAAATAACTCACATCATTAACCATGTACCTGCTAGCACTCTCAACTTTATTAATCCAAAGTCCTGATATTATTAAAATAATGAAATATAAAAAGCAATATAATCAATTCATTTAAATAATGTTATTAGTTTGGTTGGCATATTTATTATCTCTAAGGTTAAAACAAATTTCTGTTAGCCCCTTGTGTCAGTTATTCAAAACATTTGACGTAAAATTATGACTTTTTGGAAGAAATCAATAGTGTTACATTTTGGAAAAATCCAGTTGAAAAAATTGTGAAGTATTGAAGACTTTTTCCGTCTAAAAAAGTCAGATATGCTTTGTGAATTTGACTATTTTTCACAGACTTTTTAATCATGATCACGTATCATATGCTAGCTTAGTAGAGTTAAGCAAGACTGAAATCATATACTTTAACATTTTGGTCATTTTAGAAAAAAACATGCTTGCATGAATTGCCTTACATCATATGCATCTCTTTATACTTCTTATTCTTCACGACTGTGGTGATGACTAGGTATGTGTTTTCTTCAAGAGCGACTCCACACCATAAGATATCATAACTACATGAAATTAGCTAAGGCAGTTATGCATAGTGTATGCATGCATTTACTGAAAGGTCAAACGGAATATAATTTACATTTATTTTACTCTTTTTCAAGGAAAAATTGAATACACATGAATATTTTGGCATTGAAGTTACTGAAGAAGCAGTAATCATCATGAAAATGAAATTGCTGCCTGAAACCTCTGTTAATTCATAGGCCATCAATGTTAAATCTGGGGCCTCTTTGTTGCTGTTTCTATTTTTGGTTTCATCATTTTTTTAACTTTGTGCTTACCCCATGAATAAGTCAAAAAATAAGCCTGTATTTGCTGTTGTGGGTGCAGGATTTTGTTTCAGACTTGCACTTGGTTGATCTAAGAAAGATGTCATATTTTGTCTTCCTTTTTCATACATTAGCATGAAAGCATCTGATAATTGATGAGTCCTGTCATCATCTGTAGTGCTCCATTTTTGTACCCAGTAACCTTGGTCTAACTTCATGTTGAAGCCTTTATGGTATGATTCTAGTTTGAATGCATGAAAATCACGAAAGCCATATTCGAGGAAGCATTAGCCATGCCATCTCTTTCTTGATCTAGAATAGGAATTATCCTAATCTCTAAAGCTATTCCTTGCTTCATTGTATCCACCAAGAGGTGGAACAAAGAAGGGAATAGGAACTGCACAGGAATCTTATCAGCCTTATTTGCCTACATATCAATCGTTCAATACAAAAAATTAGGCTCTAACATAGTTTTTCCTGTTCAAGATGGTTTCCACTAGTATGTAACCCAAGTATATTAACATGCTTTCTCTGATCCTCATACTTGTGGTCATTAACCTTTGATCCACCATAAGGCATACTCTTAACACCTTGAATGGATGAGTTGCATTATTTACTTTGCATGCAGCGTGCCTTGGAAGTGGAGTTGAGCACTGCTATTTAATGTTCCTTGGACATGAGCTTACTTGGGCTCAATATTTTAAGCCATTGGACATAAGGGGTTTGTGTTACATAACACTTGAAGGTTTTTAATGAAGTTGACACCATTCATAAGTGCATAACCATCTCTCATTCAATCCCTGGTCACTTATATTGGTGTTACATTAAGGTGAAGTCTAAAAATGATGATGAGTTAAACCTTATTTGTTTAGAATAGAACTTAAACAAACCCAACTCATGTCTCGATGATGATCAAGTTATAAAGTTGAATGACCTTCAATGTAGGAATGCAACCTTCAATGTAGGAATGCAACCCCACATTGTATAGACAAAGTTGTTGAAGTCCACAGATTTTTATTACTACTTATATGAAGTCCATATAATAACTATGAGGTGTTAGCTTAGTGGTAAAAGTTTTGGTTCGGTAACCCTAGATCACAGGTTCAATCCGACTAGGCAACATAAGTTATAAATTAAAAAAAATTATAAAAAGGAATTTTAAAATTGGTCTAATAGATCTAAAGTGTCTCTGTTGGTGGACATAAGTAAAAAATCTCAGTTTCATATTATTGGATGTAAATATAGTGAAAGTTTAGGACTTTTTGAAACCAAATCTATTGTTGTTTAAAAAATAAACTTGAACTAAGTGGGTTACACAATTATTTGCTACTTTCAAGTTGTTTTTTAGATGAAGAAAATGATGACCACCTTCTTTGGCTATGTATTGCCTTGAGGTGTTATGGTATTTGAGATAGACTGGATGCAACCTAGGTTCTATAATTAACATCTCTAGGTCAAATGAACTTTTAGTATCTACCAATGTAAATTTGGTCCCTAATCTAGTTGAGAAAAAAATTGTAATGAATTTTCAGAGGTTTATTGTAGTGGGTCCTACTTCCATCAGTCGTAATTTGATTTGTTGTTTTATATGCTCTTCAGTTGATTGAGGATAATTTAACATTTTCTCCATTGGTAGCATTTAGCAATATCTTGATTATTTCACTTGCATATCATAAAATTTTAATCAGTTCTAAAATATATTTTTTTGAAGTTATTGTCTTAGTTGTGGAATTACTGTATTGCGTAAGCTTTATATTATGTATTTTCTGACCATAATTTCTAGGATGTGTTTTGATTGTTAATTAAACCACATATTTAGTATTATTTTCCTTTACCATGTAATTGAAAATTTTATATAGCCTTTTATTTTCAGTCGTCAGAAGCAGGCTACCTGGAGATTTCAATATCAATTCCAATTTTCTCTCAAGGTCAACAACCTATTTCCATTCTCAATCTTCCTCTTGCTGTTACAGAAGCTGTCAAGGCTTCCTATGGCCATGTCATGCAGATCATTGAAAATCCAGAACAAGGATTCAATTTGACAGTGAACATAGACCTGTCAAAATTCCCATCTGATAAAGGTTTTGCAACATTCTTACCTAAAACTGAAAATTTTCTTTTTTCAAATTAGAAGCTAAGTAAGGTGTAGCTTTCATCTTTGTTCTGGTTCTTATAGTTTGTTTCTATAGTAATAAATTTGAAGAGAGGATAATTATGGTTTTATTGCTAGTTTAGATATAGGGCATTCTTAGTTCATTATTTTGGACAATGTCATTTTTGTGGTCTTTTTTTGAACGTATGGACGCAATATTTTCTGCCTGTTTGTCTTCAATTATTGGTTTCTTTGTGTAAAATATGATAGGGAAAGCTTTGAAGAAAGCGTCTTTTCCAAATTTTCCCAGCCAATTTCCCTCTTTTGAACCAGACCTACCTTATATTTATATTTATTTTTGTTTCACTTCATCAGCTACTTCTCATTTGACACACATGGTTCTTTTCTTCTGTAAATTGTCATGTCTATTTGTTAGTAATTTTAGTTAAAAGCAGCAGTCATGAGTTATTTCTTATATCATTGTTTACCATGTGCTTTTGCATTCATTTACATTCTATGTATCTCTTGTCCTCCATTGTAATTTTTTAAAAGATATTCTGCTTGTAGAAATTCAGGAGTGCATTTTTTTAAAACTATAATCTTTGATTTCTTGGACAAGTATGAATTTTTAGTAAACTGACTATTTATGACAATAACATTAGTTTTTTTATTTCACAGAAGGCCGATGGAAATTACTGACAAAAGTTGCATCACTGCGGGCATTTATGTTAGGGGAACAGACAAGGGAGATTTGCAAGCATATGTTTTCCATGAAATCTCCTAATCCAGAACAGTTAATTTTTCTTGCTCTTCATCCAAAGCAGAATTTATTCATCTTTCCTTTGGTAAGTGTGATTTTGTCGAACTGGAGATATTGTAGGTTATGTCAATTAAAGTCCTAGCTTTGCAAGGTTTTATTTTATAATGTATACATTTGTTTGTTTTTTTTTTTTGAGAGAAATTTTTGGAATGTATTAAAAAGACATGTACAACTCAGAAGCAACAAAGAGGGGAAGAAACCCACCAAACACCACAGCAACCAAAAACCAAGGTGGCTGGTATCCACCTTCCCACCAAAAGAGGTAAAGGATCACCTCGTAGGAACACGGTAAAGGGGATATATCAAGTAAACAAACAGAAAGGAAACAAGATACAAGTCCCCCAGACTGTTAATAGCCAAGATACGACCTGAGTGCCGCCAAAAATGTCTTTGCCTTAGTGATGCTAAAAGAACCTTGGAACATTGACTTGTCACCCCATTTGGAGGCACTTCAGGAACGCAAAATGAACCCCCTAAAGCTTCCACACATTCCCCGGCTAGGCAAAAAACCTTTCAATGAGCTCTATGGCCAACTGCCAAAAAGCAGGCAGAGTAGACTTTGAGATTTGTCCATTAACAATTCATGGAAAAGGCCATTCAAAGAAGGATTGAGCATCCTAAAGCCCACGTAGCATTGGTGTCACAACTTGACTTGACAATGACACCCAAAACCTGTGCCAACACCTCTTTCGTAAGATCAATTGTGACCCGACGGAAAGAAGTCAAACTCCCCTGCCAGTTGGTGAAGAATTCGCCATCTAGCAAAGTAGGATCCCCCAACAATCTTGGCAGAAAATCAGCCCAACCCACCTGACTGACTAGGTCCCACAATTCTGCATTAGACTGAAAATGATCACAAGATGGCTCGAATGTAGGTGTCGTGCCCATAGTGGCAATCACCTCCCTCCACAGTCTAAGTCACTCCACTACAACTTGTCCTAGAGTTGGCAGTGGCACTTGTTACAACACAAGCCTCTTATGTGCCTTCCATAGGCATCAAAGAATGGTAGTCACCCTCAAATCCTCAGTTAAAACGATTAGAGGATGGATTCCGGCAACACACCACATGAGAATGCTAAAAGGGCAATCAGAATCAAAATGCTGACACGTTTCAGCCTCTTGCTTGCATGTCGGACATGTTTCCTCAATTCGTAATCCGCGTTGACGCAATTCCATGTGTATGAAAAGGGCCTTATGGTTAATAAGCCATAAGAAGGCTTTGATTTTTTTAGGTAGGTGTCCATGCCAAACTTGACGCTAGCCAGGGACTGCCAAAAATTGTTTTTTAATTATGCCTAGGTTGCACAGCCTGCCATCCAAACACCATCATACAGTGAACGTGCTGGCAGATCAAGCACAATAAAAGAGAATCCTGCGCAGTTGTAGTCCATTGATGATACTTATGGTGCATGATCCGAATCAAGGACACCGTATTCATGTCAGCTCGTGACATGTGGTGAACCAGCTATTGCTGTCCCATCATTACCAAATCACTAAATTTCAAAATTCCTAGTCGCCCGCATTGTGAGGGTGCGCAATCACATCCCAAGCCACCACCCCCTCCCCCTGCTTACCCCCCCAACCAAATGAAAATTTGAATTAATTAATCCACTTTGTCTCCAATGTCAAGGGACGGGCTAGCAATGGAAGCTGTAAATCACGCAATGGATGAAAGCACTAAGGTGGCCAATAGGATCTGCCCTTTTCGAGTTAGAAAGCAGGCAGTCCAATGCTCAATTTGTTGCTGAATACGTTTGAGGAGTTGAACCCACCCAAGCTCTCCTACGATGCCATTCAAACATGGGAAATCCTAGATACTAGTCACAATCAATAATAGGCAGGACCCCCAAAGTTTGCATGATATGAGCTTTTACCCTGGGATTAGTGTGAGTTATGTAAAGTACAGATTTGGCATGATTCACCTCTAGGCCCACCTCCCTTGCCATATGCAATAAGGCCTGATCCAAAGCTTTAGCCTGCGGCACTAAAGCGCATGTAAAAAGTATGGTGTTATATGCATAGTGTTCCGCCATGCAGTCAACCCTATTGATGTGCAGGCCCCGCACCCCTTCGACTCTATAGTAATCCTACAAAGTGTCCATAACCGTAATGAAAAGATACGGAGACAATAGGTCCCTCTATTGGAGGCCCCACCCCAACGATGAGAAACCCCAAAGAGCCCCTTCTAGGTCAATGGACTAAGCAGCAGATGGCTATATTTGAAGACAGAAGTCAATGAAAGCATGACTGAAACCTTTCCCCACCATTTGATTTCTCAAGGCATCCAAATTGACATTGTCGTAAGCTTTCACAATGTCAAGCTTAAAGCATAGCCTAGGGAAATGCTCCACCGAAAGGGAGTGAGGAATCTCCTACAGAAGAATAACCTGATCCTGAAGGAGTCTATTTCTCACAAACCCAGCCTACTAAAAAAGTTAATTTTTGTTCCCCACTCCTAAAATTTATTGTTTTCTATGATGATAGCATTAAGCTACATGTAGTTCTATGTATAATACTTTATTCATTGTCATTTGTTCACATTCTAAGTTCCTTTATTTCAATATCTCAATTAGAATTTATAATCTTTAGATTATGAAAGATCTCCTTGGAAGCTTTCTCTACCATCATTTATAAACTTTTAAACTTTATCATATCCTCTTTTAATTTCAGATTCTTGGTCTCTTCCAAAAATTTTAAGTTACCATGGTGATGTTTAAGATGGATAAGAAAACTAGTGTTGATGTGGAAATATTTCTGTTAAATCATTCAAGGAATTCAGACTTAGTGAGTTCATGGAGGCCAACATCATGGAAAGGCTTATGAAGTTTTGTACATGGGGTTCAATACCCTGATGAGGAGGTGTTGTGACATACCAGTTGTTATGCTTAACAAGATATTATGGAGTAACTTGGTGGTGGTTTGGTTAAAGCAACAATGACTTAGTAGTGATGGTCATTAAGAATACTCTTTATGTTACAAGGACATTACATCCTCTGCTATGACATGGTGATTGCTTGATTGATCAAAGATCCCTTAAGTCTATAGGAATTTATCATGTTAGCTACAAGATGTCACTATTATTGACATACTATGGAAGTATATTTTTTTCCTTTTGGGAAGAGGTTAGTATGTATTAATATATAGACAAATAGTGTGAGGCCAGGTCAGAGAGCACCCCCATGTTCTAGATCCAAAATTTTCCATGAATCAACCACGACTTGTACATTCCTATTTGTAGGTGCTGCCATATTTAGACAGGGTGACTGCCCCTACACATTAGCTCATATCATCGATAAATTTGGCCCATTGTGTTACAGTGCTGCTCTTGAAAACTGCCACATGGCACCATCCAAGAGCCTCGAATCAGCAACAAAAGGAGGACAGATGCAAGGTGGACTTTGCCTTAATGTTTACAACAATTGCAAGCACAACATAAGTACACACAACCTATTAGTCCCATAGATAGAGGTGTAGTGAGTATGCCTTAAGTAATCATACAAGTTGCAGGATCAACAAGATGTGCACATATGTATGACCATAGAAAAGGTACTAGCATACACATGATATTGTTTCCTTATGAGAGCTAAGACATGTTCCTACTCTAACACAGCTAGCCTTAAGCCCCACTTTGTAGACAAGGGTGGTTGCTTGAGCCAAAGAGGCAAAGCCTCCTCAACAAGCTTACATATCCTTGTGAAGAGGTTCACAAGGAATTAGGGCCATGTAGTTCTTTGGTGATAATTAAGACAACATGGAACTTGTAAGGATCTCCATACTCATCCAACCCCCATTTTGGAGGATAACAACCTTTGATCCACCAACAAGACATGTTTTTTAACACATTGGACCCATGCTACACCATAGAACTAAAAAGAAAGGAAAGTCAAAAGAAAACCCTAGATTGGCTAGATAACTCCATCTGGACCACAAAGTTTATAACCCTTGGAAAGTTGATATCATTGAGGAGGATTTGTTGCCTTTATTCCTTGTTGTCAAGTACCTTCATAGTAGCACACACTAGCTTAAAATGTTTGTGGTTCCCCATTTATCTAGGTGCAAGAAACCTGAGCTTCTTTTCCACCTAATTGATAGTGATGTTGATGATGAGGTGGGGAAGGCCAAGGATCTTGATAGGACATATCCCCACTTATATGAATATGTGAATGTTTGCATTCTTCATACTATTGATTACCTCTTGGTGATGAGCAAACTCCTTTACAATCTTAGCAGTGGATGACCTTGCTTGCATTTGAATCTATTCTTTTGAAGGGAAGGAAGGGTGTTTTTGCCCTAATATTTGGTTGGTTAGTTGGGGGGATTTGCATGCTTAAAATGGGATGCTTTTGTGTTTGTAGGAAGGTGTTTATCAGTATGTATGTTAACTTTTGTAAAATAGAGGCTTATTTTTCAAAGTCACCTCTTTAGAGGGATACTACTGGTGAGGAAGATTTGACTTCATCCTCTATCTTCTTTGTGGATTGTCATGCTTGATTGTTAATTGCAAGTAAGAAGGAGAAGGATGTAGATGATGGGATCATAATGGGTAGAAGTGAGTGAAGAAATGTATGATCCCTTATAGCCAATCTCTAAATTTTCACTACATTTTTTCCCAAATTCTTATAATATAGGGCTAGGCTTATACTAGCAACTAATAAAAATGTAGCCCAATATAATGGTAGGTTGATTATAGTTCCTACGTTACATGCTACCTTTATTTTTTTGAAAGAATTAGTAGTGATATGCTTGGAATAATGGCTCTAGGTTAGCATGTTTGGGGTGTTGGTATTGGGCTTTGAACCCAATATCTTTGGGTGCAAGGCACAATGCAAACTAACCAACTGGCCAATTGTATATTCTCTACACTACTTATACTAACCTTAACATGTTGATGGCATAAAACTTTTTTGCTCTTCATAATTCTAACAATCAGTGCATCAATTTCATATTATCTATCTTAACTAGTACTATGATACCTCAAGGAGATGCATAGCCAAAGGTGCTGGCTATCATTTCAAATCACTTAATAAGATAGAAAATAACAAATAGTTGTGTGACTCACTTATTTCAAGTTTGTTTAACAAGTTTCACTAACAAATGTTGTGTTTGATCCTAATCTTCCATTGTTTTTGTCAAACAATATTATTTAATTTATAGAGGCTTCAAACAATGGATACAAAATATATAGGCTTCACCAACTTTGCCCATGCTATGTGGTAGTGCATTCCCACATTAAGGGCTATCCAACTTGAAGAATCTAGACCAATCTAGCCATGAGATAGGTTATCTTTGGGTTTTATATTACATAAACAATGCTTAGCTCAACCATTATTTTTGGACTATACCTCAACATACCCAAAGATAAGTGATTGGGGATTGTACATGATGTGGGTATATACTTATGAGTGGTGGGTGTTGTGCAACTCAACCCCCTTGGGTCCAATGACTCAAGATATTAAGCCTAAGTAACTATATGCATGGATAGAGTTGGATAGTGCTGTTCTTGTCCACTTCCAGGGTAGCATGTATATTAGAAAACAATGTAATTCATCCATTGAAGGTATAATAGTGGATATATTATTATAAAAATTATTTAGCATTTCCTAGAAATGTTACATTCATCACACAAGGCATATCAATCAAAGGGCTTCTAATCTTAATTTATGTGAGTTTATTTTATGGAAAGCAAATAACCATACATGATCACACACACATTTTCTTCTTTTCTTTTCCCAAATGAAAGAACATAATTTTTGTCAAATAAATTGGATTAGTGTATTAAAATAAGAATAAATAAATATTCCCAACAACACCCACCCCAACACCCCCCCCCCTCGCG
>MNCI01015722.1:143695-213255 GCA_015680685.1 Gnetum montanum | reverse complement strand
GGGGGGGGGGGGGGGGGGGGGGGGGGGGGTGGGGGGTGGCGTTGTGGGGGGTGGTGCAATGGATGCATTTACTAGCTTGGGAGATGGTGGTGAGGCCTAGAGCTATGGGCGAGGTAGGAATTTTGAAATTGTCCAACCTTGTTATGATAGGGTGACAACATTTGATGCAAAGAATGGCCCAAAGTGGCATGGAGGTTGCACCCTGGATATGCCTCATGAAGAATAAATATCAGTAGTGGACAACATCGCGTGGGGATTCTATCTTGTGGCATGCCATTTGTCAGCATGCTTTGATGATGAACCAACATGCTTTGCAAGACGTGCCACTGCGTTTACTCATTAACCATCACTATCTGGCTGCTTCGGGGTGGACCACTATTTGGAAGGGATGCATGTCGAAAAAGCTAAAGACCTTTCTTTGGCTTCTTAATCATAGGGCAATCCCAGTGTGTGTGATGCTGTGGTGTAGGGGCTTAGGCATTGAGGACACATGTCCTTCATGCATGCATGAGGCGGAGACATGGGATCATTTCGCTTATGAGTGTCCTTTTAGAAGGGTGATGTGGCTAGTGATTGGGTTAACTCCCCCCATTATTTTTAGTAGAGATTCTCAAGCTACTGCCATTCTCTGGTGTTTATGGCATGCATGCAATAGGTTGATCTTCTAGCAAGTTCTACTTCCTTAGCTTGTGCAGATTGTTGCAGAGGGTTTTAGATTGTGGAGGGGAGCTTCTGTTGCGATGGGGGCGATGCCAACGTTTGAGCTGTCTTGTCAACAATACTAAGAGAGAACTGAATTGTGGGACCTGGTGCACTGCATGGGTTGGGAGTCTTTGCTTCCCAAGCTGGTGGGGGGTCCAACTTTGCTAGATGATGAATTTTTGCCAATTGGCATGACACTTCGACGACTTTTCATGGGGTCAGGATCAACCTCACTAAAAAGGCTTTGCTGAGGGCTTTAGATGTGCTTGCAACGGGGAAAGAAATTTTGCCTGTTACTAGAGGGCTATAGGACACCCAGAGTTTCTTTATGGGGCATATTCCGAGAATTTCTAGTGGCTACGTGCCACGGTCCACCCTCTCCAATTTTTGGCATCTGGTGGCTGATTTGGTTGAACAATTTTTCATTCACTCTGGGAATGGGTTGAAACTTTAGGGCACTCATTTTGCGTTTCTAAAGTGTCTTCAGATGGGATGCTAGGTTAACCTTCCTAAGTTTTTTCTAGCGTCCTTGAGATGTTGACAGCTGGGGAGACATTCGAAGTTAATTTTGGCCCTGTGGAGAGCTACTGGAAAGGCTCATGTTTTATGTATGGTGCAATCTTTTAGTCACTCTGTCTTCTACAAACGGTGGAAGTTTGAGGGTAGCTCGATGGATAGTCCTTGTCGGACAGTTGTTCTGGCACTTATGGCTACTGGGAGGACTTCCGCCGTGGTGGATTCATGAGAGGAGCCCATTTAGACTAGGAATGACCTCTTGGGAAGACAAACGGCGGAAGTTTGAGGGTAGCTCGATGGATAGTCCTTGTCGGCCAGTTGTTCTGGCACTTATGGCTACTGGGAGGACTTCCGCCGTGGTGGATTCAGGAGAGGAGCCCATTTAGACTAGGAATGACCTCTTGGGGTTGGAGGTGTAGCTGGGTTTGGCTCAGGAGGAGGAAACTTTGGTGGTTCAGGTTGAGGAGCATTGTGTTTGGGAGGCTAAGTGGGTTGCATGTGAGGAGTTTTTCCAACGTCATCTTCATGAGATAGAGATGTGGCATAGGGAGGAGTTGGAGGTGGTTTGTTGGCAAAGTCTTGCCAAGGATGCCAAGGTGCAAGCTGCTCTCAAAGAGCAGCTTAGAAAGGTTTGGGAGGGAGTTGTAGAAGGAGGTGCGGCATCAGAAAGTGCTGGAGTGGGAAGCTGATGAGCACAGAGCTCGTGAGTCCCTTAAAGACATCGAACGACAGAAACAATTAATGTGGGCTCATAAGATCAATATCGTTGCTTGATTGCATGTGGGAAAATGCCCATATATGAGGATGCAAGTTAATTGTGTGGTTTCTTGGCAGGAGCTTTGTTGCCATATCAGGCTTGCCTCGGTGAAACTGCACCCACATGGGGTTGGGTTGGCTATCTCCCAAGCTAGGAAGGCAGAGGCCTTTAAGCTTTTCCAGGAGGTGGCCACCTTTGTGGACTCTGAGGAGCATCGCGTGTAATTGGACGCCTTGCACTCATGGTTGTCTCTTAATTATCATTGTGACTAGATGCCCCACCACCCTTAGGGGTGGTGGGGTGGGCCTTTTGGTTTATTGATGTTTTGTGTTTTGCTTCTATTGGTCATTGGACAGGGTTGTGGTTGTCAGCTGTTAATCTTTTTCTTTTCTTAACATTGTAGTTGTCCCTTGACATTTTTTGTCTCAGTTGCTTTTGTTGTTGTTTGGGTTTTGTTTTGGTGTTGCTACTGTTGTTGTTTGGGTTTTGTTTTGGTGTTGCTACTGAGGTCATGCAACTTGGGGAAATTTTGGTTTTTTGGGGGCACCTCCCTGGTTCTAGGGCACTATGTCTGGTTTCTTGGGAATGGCCTTTCTGCCTTCCCATCTATCTATAAATATTTTTTCTTTGTGATAATAGTATTTCCCAAAAGTTTTTCAAAAAAGAAGAAGAAGAAGAAATAAATACTAAATTGTTTGCATAAAAGGAAAATCCAACTATGACAAAATTTACAATGCATTTAATGAACATTAAAGGACTTACTCTATAGAGACTTTTAGGCTTCTAAACATGACTATCCCCAACATACCATAGAATGAAATTAACTGTGCATATCAAGTATGTTTTAAATGCTATTAAAGAAACTAACCCATTAAAGAATGGAGAGTTTTCCTAGCCATCAGTTGTTACTATGAATCTAATGAATCTAAGTAATCATTGGGACATGGAAACTAAAAGGAAAGGGAAGTGGATGATTGCTGCTTCTTGTGAATAAAGTTTACATGTGGGAGGATTATAACACATATTTTTTTCTCATTTTTATAAGAAAAGAGAGCTATTTCTGTCTCACATCACTGATCGTAGCTGAATGTTGACATAAACTCATGAATAGATGATAATTAGCCAATGTTTTATCATCATCATCATCATCCTAGCCTTGTCTCAACAAAATGGGGTTGGCTNTCATCATCATCATCATCCTAGCCTTGTCTCAACAAAATGGGGTTGGCCACTTGAGTTCTTTTTCTCTATTTGCCTTTATGAAGAGCTAGATCTTTGTTTATCGTACCTTTTTTGGAGGATGTCCTAGCAAGCCTTTGTCCATCCTATGACTGCTACTCATCGCATCTAGGAATGCCCTAGCATCTACAAAATCTGAAAAAGAACTCATCCATGAGATTTGGCATGGTTTTATAGCCGGTTGCTAACCTGACACTAATCCTCCTCCTTTCATATCCGGGCTTGGGACCAGCATTGGCAGAGTTATAATTAACCAATTTTTCTTTTATTTTAATGCATTCTAATTTTTGGCAAACAAAATCTGAGGGCAGAAGAAATGAGACCTAAAGTAGGTCTAAAATAATAAAAATCAACGTGGGAATATACAAACATTCAATATCATTATAAAAATCTTCAGAGATCATGTTTAGCAAGGAACTGGTTCTCATTTTTTTATCAGCAATAGCACTGAAAATCAAATTCTTTGAAGAAAGAAGGATAATGGATGCATCAACACAAAGAAATTAAAATCTGTGCACTCCAGTGTAGATTCACAAACCTCTATCTCTTTCATATATGCATAAGAACTAGATCAGGCACCAGAGGGAACATTGAGATAATCAACTAATGCTGTCCATTTACTAGATATAGCAATAGAAAGATCACCTTACCTTCTTGCTTAGATTTCTTGTTTACCAAGAGCAATTTATTAAAATATTAGATTGCTTCCTAGTTCTGATTTTCTTTCATTTGCTGTCTTTTGTAGTAGCTACAGTTTTTTTTCAAAAAATGTTCTTTTTTCTCTCAGCCACACTCCCTTGTGGTTGTCCAAGTGGAAATCATTAGTATGCTGGATTGTTGCTCAGATTTGATTTTTTTTTTCATTTTTGCTGCCTTTTGTAGTAGCCACAATGTCCTTTTTTTGTTGTTTATTTTCTGTTTCAGCCACAGAAGTTCTTTTGTTGTCTTTTACAATAGCCCTAATCTTCTTTTGTTGCACTCTTGTTATTTTTGCTAGCTACACTTCCTTGTAGTTGTTTTCTCTTTCTTTTCCCATGTGCACTCATCTTTCTTTGTAACTACTAGTGAAATTCAAGAGATAATGGGTTATTTCTTGTAACTTATTCTTTCTTTTCTTCTTAATTCATTTAAGTTCCATTGTAGCAAGTCATGAGTTCAATTCTTTGCTTGATCACTATTAAAAATTAATCAAGTCATATCCTAACAAGTTTCAGGTTCAACTCCCAGATACATAACTTTCAACATTTCATGATCAAACCATTTTGGATGTACCAATGTAGAAATAGTAGATTTTTAAAAATATTTGGGTCTAATTTATATGAACAATTACATGTGGGGGCAGTGCATCAAAGAAAGAATGGCAGGAAGTTTCAAGGCATTGTATGCTTTCAAAAATAAGTACAAAGATTTAGGACTCTAGGCTTGGAAGTTCAGAAAACAAAATTTTCAGACTATCATCTATCCTATTGTATTGTATGGACATGTTTGGGGACTTGGACTTAGTACTAAACTTTGGAAAGATATTGTAAAAGTGCAAAAAGCTTTTCTTCTTGATGAGTTAAAGGTGAAGATGCAAACACTTTAATGTTATTATGTGAATGTAATTTATTACCTTTAGAAGTAGAAGGATTGTGCCAATTCATTACATACACTCATAGTTTACATATCTTAAGGCAAAACAAATTCTCTAAAACATTTCTTGAGGATTTGCTAGATTGTAGTTGGTATTTTTAAAGGATGCAATGATTGAGAAAATGGAATATCTCTTGGGAGGATGTGTAGCAAAATACTAAACCTATTAGCCAACTAGTCAAGTAGAAGGTTCTAACATAGATGTGGTCTAATGTAGAAGGCAAGAGACAATTTCATCTACATCATATTAGATTTAATAAACGAGATGTAGAAGCTCACTATCTCTTAACTACTATTTCCATCAAGTATTGGAAAACTATTAGCAAGCTTCCCTTAAGTTCTCATCATCTTAGAATTGAGAGTGGTAGATCGATTTAACTCCCTCAAAAAGAGCACATTTGTAGGTTGTGTTTCTTGCTTGTGTTGTGACTACCTATTTGAGACAATGTTATAGTTTTACAGCAAGCAACTTGTATGATTTGTTTTGCTACTCCCATTACTGCTTGGTCAATTTGTAGAGTCTATCTTTATTTTTCATGAAAATTTAATATTTGTCCAATAGATCCTATGGGTCTTCGGACGTAATAAAGCTTTAATTTCAATAATTTATGATTTTGCCAAATCTCA
The DNA here is from genome assembly GCA_015680685.1 of Gnetum montanum. Lineage (NCBI taxonomy): Eukaryota > Viridiplantae > Streptophyta > Gnetopsida > Gnetales > Gnetaceae > Gnetum > Gnetum montanum. The sequence continues at coordinate 207,782 of MNCI01015722.1, read as the reverse complement.
ATTTCAATTCCTCTTGATCTAAGGTAACAAAAAATTGACAATTATAAAATATTCAGAAAGAATACCTATCTTTGTTGCTTACTTTTATCGTAATAACATGCCATTTTAAATTTACTAATAATAATTATGTAGCTTTACTTCATTTCATAGCTGCATCCCTTCTTCTGAATCATGTCACAAGATGCAAAGAAAGAGGTTTCAAAATGATAACATGATAAGCTGTAAGAGTAAAACATAAATCAAAGTCAAACTCCTCCTCTTTTAGGCCATCAATAATGCAAAATATTCATAACAAGCATTGAAAGTTCATTACGTGACCTTTTCATAGCCATGGAGGGGGTATTATATTTTATTAATTGATGAAACTCTATAGAATTGGGCATCATAAATATACATGACACTCCACATGCTCATTACCTAAAAATAACCTAACCATGACGTACATAATATTTTTGATTCATAGGTTAGGTTCCTTCCACTTAGTACATTGGTCAAGTTCCTTAGCAATTGTGTACACACACATTTTTAAAAGAATCACTTATGCTAAGCAAAACATACCTATTTCAAGCATAACATAAATAATATTTTTCTTTTTGCTCAATAATTAGCATTTGCAGAGATAATGGATCTAAAACTTGTACGAAAACACAACAAAGCGTATACATGAGATATTGACACTGTATATATACAGTCCACAAGAAACATTTTAATTAGTTTAAAAAATCAATTTGATATTCCTAGGGCATATAGCAAATGAATAATCAAAACATAGTAGCAACCTCACAAACAATGTAACATTTTAGCTCCATCTGTGCTCAATATTCCTTTTATTCATTGCATTACTAGATGCTCATTCAATAGACAATACATGTTGAGTACTTAAAGGATCATCACATGGAGCCTCAATGCTCAATCCACCAAGTAGGGTCTTGGGAGGATTGGTGAATAAGTGAAATACATTACATGCTTAGTACTTGCATAAAGCAATGCACAACACACATCAACATAACTCAGATTAATCACAAAGAAGAATAATTGATCATGCAATGAATCACTAACACATCATTCAACAAAAGTATACAAGAGGTGCTATTCATCATATTGATCATAAACACATTAACAACACTAATAAAATTATAGATCATAGATACATTCACAACTTAACATCAAATTATAATAATCAACTAAACCATATCAACAACACTTAAATCCATCACCCTCATCAAATCATTTATGAATCACCAAATTAGTACCAAATCATATAAATCATAAACATGAACACATCAATATCACTAAAGTCTATCACTTTTATCAAATAATAGATAGTTTAATAGATCAACCACACACATAATCACAACCAAGCACACTCATTGCAACACCCATGCCTATGGAGTAAGAGCTAACACCTGAACTAATGCGCATCAAACTTTAGGGTTCTTACCCTTGTGATCATGAAACATCAAGAACAAACCCTTCAATGCTTGCTTGAAGGTCTTAGATCTGATACAAGAATGTTCAGAACTAATGAGCAAATCTTTCTAACATCAAATTTCTTCCTTAAATTGAATTCTGCAAATAGGTTTTGATGAAATTGTGAAATCAAACAAGAATTCTAAGAAGATACACAAGAATCCCCCAAAACCCTTGCAAGATGAGATGAAATTGAGCTGATATTTTGTGAAATGATAATGAAAGTAACTCAGATCTATCCTTAAATATGAGATTCAAACATCTAACATCATAAAATTCATGGATCCAATCACATGTGAATATAGAGTTGAAAAATATTGTGAAATAACTTAAGAACATGTGAAATAGATTGTGAACAATTATAATATTGGATGTGAAATGACTGTCTAAATTTGAGCTAAAGCATGCTTTATGCTATGAACTCATTGTGAAATAATAAAGAAAAGAAAAAAAAGATATTGAAGCTTAAAGAACTTCAACCCAAGGAACCTTTTCTTGTCCCTCCCCGTTGATTGAAAATGAAAGCACAATACAATGAAATCACCAGCTTCATAACAATCTCACATCAAGTTTGAATTTAGAGCCTTGGGCTCCTTATATAGCTTTTGGAGAAGGGGACACATGTCATTAAACCCCTTTCTCACTTTTACCCTTGTGTTAACCTAAAAACATAACATAGCTTCATAAACTTTAACATCTAACTCTTAACTTGACTTTAACATAAACATAAAAAAGTGAACATGACAGAAGACTAGAACAAGACATAAAACATAAACATCATGACATATGCCTCGAGGGATCAATACAATTTCTAGACTATACTCAACAAAGAAAACTAAAGCAACCATGTTGCTTTCTTCCTTGTAACAATGATCCAAAAGTCATAAATTTCTCATATAAGATATATATGAGCCAAAAGCTGATGATCTATCATGGAACATTGTATTCCAATTCTTCCAGCTTGTTACTTGCATATCAGATTTTTAGGTATAGAGGATGCAAGTTTCCCTCATGATATCAATGGTTCTAATACTTCCACAATGAATCAATAAATAAAGAAAATTTTAGGTTTCCAGAACAAAAATCAGTGTTAACTTGCATAAAGCACAGTATTCAGATTTTAGTTTCATCCAATACTGATTTTATGAAATAAAAGACAATCATGAAAAACACATAACCACTGTAAAAATCTATGCAAGATTCTCCTAATATAGTGTACAGATTTGTATTTTTTTTTATTTAAAACCAAAATTTAAATTTTCTCAAACCATAAAAATATATCTAATACCATTCATCAACAAATCTGTTCAACTAAACTGGCCACAAGAAACATCTAAATCAGTAATTTCAGGTCTATTCAATGGCATACTATTAATTTCTATTTTCTTAGAAACACTCGCAATACAAATCATCTCAAATTAACTCTTCTAAGCTGAAATGTTAGAAGGCACACTACTACAATTTAGTCAAACTATCTAATATTCCAACAGCAGTGAATAGAGAAATCACTAACATAACAACCATAAATAAACACTTTAGGTTTCCCCTACTCTATTGGATTTATAGAAAGATATCAAACTAAGACTTGAGAAGGTATACAACTAAGCTTTAAGATTTCAATCTAACGATTAAGCATTCAAATGTAAATAATTCCAGCAAGAAATCAAGAATTGAACAATTCTTTAGATTTCCTAAATCCACAAAGTAAACATGGGCCAAAGGATGCTGTCAATTTTTGTGGATGGTATCAATCCTCATACTAGGCATTCATGGTTCCTATTGGCAAATTTTTATGCCAAAATGCCCCCAAATTGTTATGGGTGTTTTTGAATCATCATAGAAACAACTCTCATCAAAGTCATATAGGCTTGAGAGCACCAAGGACAGGTATAGATATCCAACAATAAAATCAAGGATTCAGCAATCCAAGATCTCAACATCAATCTTGTCAAAGCATAAAAAGATGTTCAAGCCAAAGAAATGAGAAAAGAAGATAAATTAAGGTAATTAGCCATGGTTGTCTATTACCAAGAAGGATCATCTTACGTTCTTGTTCAGATTTCTTGCTTACCAAGAGTAATTTATTAGTATCTTGGATTGCAGCTCAGCTTTGATTTTCTTTCATTTTGCTGTATTTTGTAGCAATCATAGTCTTCTTTTGTTGTTGTTTATTTTCTGTTTCAACCATCAGTTCTTTTGTTGTCTTCTATAGTAACCACATTTTTCTTTTGTGTTCTTTTTTTTTTCAGTCACTCGTTTGTGGTTGTGCTCTCCCGTTACCCCATCTCTCTCTCTCCCTCCTCTATCTTTATACCATTAGTGGAATTAAAGAGATAATATGTTGTTTCTTGTAATTGATTCTTTCTTTTTAAACCTTATCAATACCACCAAGTCATGAGTTTCTTAAACACAGGATCTAGTTTCTTAAACAAGAAGAGTAGATCCAAGTTGTTCCATACATAGGTTGGGCCAATTTCTTGAACAAGAAGAGAAGACCCTTTAGAAGGTTATGATGGAAAAAAAAGAGGAAGGACTTACAAGATGCAGTCCATAAGCATAGTGAAGTTAAGTCAATGATGACTTAGTGAAGTACAAGATGAGTTTGTGAAGTTAAGTTTGAAGTGACTTAATGAAGTATAGTATACAATATGAGACTAAGTTTATTAAGAACTTAGTGAAGTATAAGAGTTAGGTTTTGATAAGCCTAAACACAGGCATTTGTAACACAACATATGTTACAAACAACTAAAACAAAGATGTTTGCAATACATTAAAGGTTATGAATGACAGTGTTACAAGAAGAGTTGAGAAGAAATTTCATGAATAAATATATGATGTACAAATGGTATTATTGTCAGTTATAAATAGTGCATCTTCCTGTAAAAGATCCTAAGGCAATGGCATTGTGTCACAAGCACAATGAAAATTCAACAAATTCTTTATTTTAAATTGATTTTTATTTATATGATTCCACACCATTCCAGTTGCGATTCCAGGTGGTTTGGAATTTTCTGCTTGAAAGTGCAATTGATGATCTAATCCACATTTTCAATCTATGATTATTATATTTAAAATATTTAGTTTCTAGACAAACCGTAATAAGAGAGCACATATTACTATCTAAATTCATATTGTATATCACATCCATTAGTTTATCTAAAAGAATCATAGTATATAACGAAACAACATAAAAAAAAAAAAAACAACATCAAAAGTAGTTAAAATGACAGAATTAGGCACCTAGAACATGGTTTCAAAAAATCAATGAATTTTTTATGATGAAAAAATTACAAATCATGTTTGAGCCTACTCTCTTCAAGCATGTTGGATCAGATTTCATAATGATACCTCTTTACATTGATGACCTTGTGTTTCTATCCACTTAAAAAAATTAATTGAAAAATTTAAATATAACATAAAAAATTAAATTTGGAATGAAAGTTCTTGGGATACTTCTATTTTCTAGGAATTCAAGTGGACCAACAAAAGTATTGTTTAAAAATTCACCGAACCAAGTATGCACAATCAACCTTGGAAAAATATGGGATGAAACATGCGTAAGTGAGCAAATGCACCTCTGCCCCCAAAACTTAAAGAAAGGATAACATGCTACTCATTGATGCTTCACTTCATAGAGGGATGATCGGATACCTGAAATTTCTTTGTCAAAGTAAGCTTGACCTGGAGTTTGCAACTTCTTTTTTTTTTATCTAGATTGATGAAATAACCAAGAACCTCATATTTGCAGTCATTAGAACATGTTCCAAGTTACGTGAAAGAAACATATGATGATGGGTTGAATTCATCAAAGGATATGGAAAGTTTAACGCTTCTTCCAATGATGAGAATGTAGGAGACCAATATGAGAGAAAATCAACTTCAAGTGTAATTATCTTCCATAGTGCAAATCCTATCCATTGAAAGCAAAGTTCCATGAGTCTATCTTCTTGTAAAGTTGTTTTAATTCATCAAAGGATATGGAAAGTTTAACGCTTCTTCCAATGGTGAGAATGTAGGAGACCAATATGAGAGAAAATCAACTTCAAGTGTAATTATCTTCCATAGTGCAAATCCTATCCATTGAAAGCAAAGTTCCATGAGTCTATCTTCTTGTAAAGTTGTTTTTGTGGCTATGGTAGTACATGTAACTGAAAGGACTTTTCACTCAAATGGGTTTTCAAGTAACTCTTCCAGTTCATCTCCTGTGGGATAACACAACAACATTGGATCCAAGCACATAAATATAAAACACTATTTTTTTTTAAGCTAACAATGAAGTAGAGTACAATCAGTCTAATATGTGAACACAACTAATCAACTTGCTGATATTATGATAAAAGCATTCTACCATACCCTATTTGCTAAAGAAAATTCAAGTGACCAAGCTGGATGATGATGAAGAAACACAAGGGCAAGTTTCAAATTTTATGGGCATGACATCAAATTCCATCACAAAGGAGGGAATGTTGGTTCATATTGTGAATTTTGTTGTCATGGCATGTTTCATTGATTGTAAATTTGGTTTCCCGAATCCTAAAGTTCTAAAAGTCCTTAGTGTCATGTAACATGGGGAACAAAGCCATACAATTTAATTTTACTTTCTTTGGAAAAACTAGCCCCAGAAGTCTAAGTATCATATTTATCATACAGTTAATTTTTAAAATTAGCATGAGTGTAGATGACCTGAAAAACAGCCCCATAAGTCATGAGAAAATGTTTATTTTCCTAAAATGTGCACAAAAAACAAAAGCCCCATTGCCATGTATGTTCGCCCCAACCAAATTTTTGATTAGAGGTCATTGCTATTGATGTCAGATTGATTAAAAAATTGCAAAAGAGAAGAAGCATTTGTGCCTCCGTATTTCTCTCATTGCTGATTTCCATATTTACATTGTTATTCCCACGCTCACATTCTTATATTCTCATTTATCATCGTTTCTCACATTTAACACTTGCTCATTCTCAGCCACATGCAATCGGTTATTCTTAAATTATTTCTTCAATTGAAAATTCATTTAAAATTAGAATTTAAAGAGTCTCAGATCTATTTCAACAAAACAAGTGAAGATTTATAAGTGTTTCATCAAATTCTCAAGTCAGTGGTGATAAACATCCAAATCAAAGAAATAAGCCAATATTACAATACTACCTCTGATTCTGTAGTTAATTCATCACTGTAAATAATCTCAATTGTTTGCAAGATCAAATGATCTTCTATTCTTAGAGATCAGGGCGTTTTCATTTTCATTCTTGAAGATCAGCAATGGTTGATCTTTTATCACGTAACTTTGATCTCCAGCGATAAAGAAGAACCTAAAAAATATAAATTGCTATCAATTTTCATAAATTCAAGTGACATTCAGCAACAAGGAGAAATAACTGAGAGTTCTTTTATCAGTGGTACTGAATAATATGCATGGAGGAGGTTATATATTTGTAATATTGCAAAAGTCGGTTCGACTTATTATTATTTTATTTAATAAAGCTGTGTAAGGTGATTTTAATAATTTCAAAATTAATACTTAATTATTGTTTTTATTCTGCATAAAAAGGATAATGGATAGATAAAGCTGAACTTTTAAGGTATTTTTAATGCTTTATAATTAATGTTATTAATTAATATTTGTATTTAAGAAATTAATGACTGAGTATTGTAAACAAAGGAATTCATGACCTTAAAACCAAAATATTCTAATGGTGGAGGTTATTTTATTTTCTATTGTTAAATATTTATGGTTATGAGAGGCCACCAGTCTTCATAAATCTCTAAGCTTTCATATCTATTCACATTGTTAGGATGTAACTTAATATCTAAAGATTTGCTAATTTCTCTCTAAATAATTTTCCATCTTGGCTAGGACTTTGCATTTGTCTAGTTGCATGTGTCTAGTTTCATCTGTCTAAGCAATTGTTAAGATATTCTACCAATGGAGGTTTTTCAATTTTGTTATGTTTTATGTTTTGTTCTTGTTCTTTTAGTTTGGTAAGAATACCTTTTCACTTTCCCAAATGTATACTTTTCTCCCAGAACATTATAGTTAATAAATTCTTTTGTAATCAAGGCTTTCTAATCTGTCCTTCTTAGGAGGACACCACTCGCTAACTTTCTTGATAGGTTGAAATATTGTTTTAATGTTTTCTTTTCTTAATATCCTTCATAGGTTATCAGAAATGTCTACATGATAAGGTAATGTTGCAGCAGAATCTTTATCATTTTCTTCATTATTAATTAAATTAATTTTTCATCTAGTTTTTTTTTATCATGGATACAATTCTTGAAAGATTTCACTTTTAACAAACCAATTGTTAATGCTATCATTCCAAGCCTTTTCAATGGTTCTAGAGCTATAACCATTAAGTTTAAAGTCATGATTGAAATGTTTGAACTCTTCGTCTAAGGTTTTCATATTACAAACTGTTGGGGCAGTAGACATTAAAGTTTTTTAAATTCCCGTTTTCTGATTAAAGAGATGGTTAGAATTCGCATTCAAGTATAATGTCTGTATAGGTTTTCTTGTTACAGATTCTGCAAAAACATCTTATAGTTATCCATGATCTTGGTGATGTTAACATCTAAGATAGGAAGGGAGTTATTATGTTCCTTCTCAATAGTAAATTGAATATTACAATCAATGCTATTTAGATATGTAAGAAATTTATTTAGTTCAATTTGAGCAACCTTCAATGATAAGCATTTTTAGAATACCCAAGACTACTGCCCAATTCTTGCCGTCTCTAGTAGTGTTCTACAACTTTGTCAATTTTTACTGCCTGAGTGATGCCCAGTGATAAGGCCTATGCAATTTGCTGCAACAAGGTTTTACAAAATTCATGTTTAGAGCTATGGATTCATATCAATCTCAATGATATCTATTGATAAGACTGATTTTTCAATTTTTGAATCAAATTCACAAAGTTCTAGGTTGACCATTGAAGTTATTTAGAGCCTTCAGCTACTGCTCACTCTGGAAACCTTTTTGCATTTTTATGACAAGTTTTATGATTGTTTTTCTAGCTCCACCTAGCTTCTTTGCTCAAGATGTACTGTGGTTCTTAGTTTTCTTTTAATTTTGCATGCTGGCTGTAGATGGCTATGGGATGCATGAGGTTCATGTCAATCGGGGCTTTGATGTTGGTTACACTGTGGGTAGAGTCAAGACGGTTCAGGACTCCTAAATGATTGGTTAAGGGAAATTTAAATTTTAAATAATTCATTGTAGTGTTGAACTCTTCCCCACCTTTGTTACATGTTAGTCGACCATTTTGTACAGTAACATGCCTGTTTTTGTACGCCAGGACTGTCATATTGGGGTTCTGGAAGCCATTTTGTTATAGGCTTCCATTTTTGTACTTTGTTTCGACATTAATATAAATCCTGGCATTCCTCTCCACTTTCCTCCTACAAAAAAAAAAAAAAAACTTTTTATTTTTATTTTTAAAAAACTGAGTTTAGCAAATCCTTTTTGAACCAAACATGTACAAATATGATGTTCACCCTGAAAACAAAAAGAAATAAGACTTGAAATTCTTTTTTACAAGCTTGGTTGAAGTACAAAGTTAATCAAGCTTATTTTTATACATCCTGGGGCATTGTTAATAGTTTGTTCTTTATTCATGGTTTTCTGGTGATCATGGTGTATCAGCTTTGATTGATTTTTTACTTGTATGATTTTGGCAGTTAGAGAAGGTAATGCTTGTGTTGCCAATACAGTTTAGTGAAACAACCGAAGCTGTACTTGGAGGATGCTTTTTGCAGGTAAACAGTTGTACTAAAGAACATTAAAATTAGATCATACGTATTGAATGTGTTCTTAAGGACATGTGGTATACAGAAATTCATGGAAGTATGTAACACTTCAAGGAGTGATAAGCCACCCGCGGTTCTGTGGTCCCAAATGCCCCCCACAGAGATCACATCAGTGCGATTTGATGTTGCAAATGCCAATGCAGGATTTTTATCGTTTGGTATTCCAATTTACTTCTTTTAAAATGAAAATTTACTTCAAGCCTGTAAATCTTTGCAAGATCATAGAAGTTTATAGCATAAATAGCTGACTAGAGCTTCAATTCAACTCATTCAGCAATTCATCCTCATCATGTTGATGGAAATAAACTTGACAGAATTGTTTGGAGTATATCAAGCTTTTATGAATATATGCAATCTCATATCAAGGTTTGCTTCAGTCTCTGAAAACCCTAGTCTTCTTATAGTATGCATTTTGATGTTTATTCCATTCATTTTTCAATTTCCTGCAATTCTGTCATGTAATATTTTTGTTACGAAGAATACATTTATAGAGGATCGCTACTTCTTTATATTTTTAAGTGAGACAAAATGAATTTTTATACTCACTGTTAGTTTACATGTTTTTGTAAGCAAGCATATAAAAGTTTGCTAGGAAACTCAGCATTCACAACTAAGTTTTCAGAAAAATTCTATGAGAGACCCGTTTTACCCTCATGATATGAGAAAGGTAAAATATAGCATTAAAAAAATTGCTACCTACCAATTCATCAATTCCACATGATACATTGGCCTTTTGTAGAATGCTTTTCAGTCAACCGCATAAAATTACAATGTAAATCTTTCTTTTCTGTAACGCAAAGCAGTGAAGAAAAATGTGATGCATAATGGGCTCAGAATAATCAGCGAAGTTCTTAGGAACACAACCAAAAAAAAATAAAAAATGAACAATCACCTAAGTTCTTAGGCACACAACAAAGAATTTTTAACAATATATTCATCCCCATACTAAGAAGTGGAACCAGGCCACAACAATTGTTCATTAACTGTAAATTTGTTAATGATTCTTTTGATTTAGAAAATTAAAAAGTTCTAGAAGTTGATGAAACATCCTAAGGAAGAGCTATGTTCAAGATTGCTATTGTGTCTCTACTCATACTAGACACTAAAATTGTGAAAGCAAAAGTTGTAGTACAGATCTGAATTTAAAATAATTAATTAAGTATGACTGATAAAATAGTGCAGGTATAAAAACAATTAACAACTTGATAGTATAGCACACCACTGTATTTAGCATCTTTGCAATATTGCTACAGACTTTACAAGCATACGAGTTCAGTCTCTTGCATATGAATTTACTGGAATACTGTATTTCTTTGTGCTTTGTATCTTCCTCTGATGTTAATGAATTATTTGCGTCTTTAAAGTTTCTCAAGATAGTTGTCAAAATTAGAGACTAAAGGCTGTTGATTGTGAACCTGGTGGAAGAGCAGGGCTACCTCAAACCGCGCACATTTGAGTCTGGTGTTTGCAAAAAGAATTGGAACCAAGTAACACAAATTTTTTGTTACCTTTAGATTAGCAAGAAATTCTCGAGTTAGAAAATAAAGAAGTTCTGGAAGCTGAATAAACAAGGTAAGGAAGAAACTTGGTAGAGTTTGCCATAGTGCCTCTACTCATCATCATCATTGCCGTGCCTTTATCCCAACAGCATGGGCTAACTTATTAAGGTAGGTAAATGAATTCACCATAATTTTATATGGCCAACTGACTGCGTAACATTATAGTCTCTAAGTCTATAATTTCACCATACTCCAAGCAGTGACAGTGAAAAATCTGCAGCAAAAATAAAATAGAACAAAAAAAAAATAAAAAAATAAGAAGCGAACACAAAAATTATGTGGAAAACCTCAAAATCCCAACAGAGCACAAAGCACAGGAAAGCAGTGCAGAGCTCTTAGTAATTAGCAACGTTTAATAATGCCAAATATGCTAAATAACCTTTAAGCTTCAGCACTCAAACCCTATGGGCTCTTGTTCCCAATCTTTTCAAGAAGGATACTGCAAGTCAAACACTTCCACAATGCACAGGAGCTGACTAAGCCCATTGTAGCCCAAAACACCCTGTTTGTTTAATTTTCGAAGAGACCTTCAACTTGTTCCACCACACATGTGGGATATTACATAATATATAAAACTAGGGCAAACTGGGTCAAACCATACACATAATATGATACAACTTGCAATGTTATTAAAGGAATGATTTGGCTTCCCATTGCAATAAGTGATGATTGTCTTAGCGTAGCTTCCTTGGAATCACACTTGTAACTTAGACAAATACAAGCCACATTCTCTTACTAAGCAAGCTATGCCTCAAATACTAGCACCTAAACTCATAATAGACATTAAAATTGTCAAAGCAGGTATTTCAGTATAGAACTGATATCAATATAATTATTACAGATAAAATAATTCACATATAAAAACAATGACAAATTGAGTTCGCACCACTGTATTTAGCATCATTGCAATATTGCCACAGACCTTGCAAGCTTCTGTGGTCAGCACCAATAGATGGTAGTTCAATTTGTTGCATTTGAACATATAATAGTTCAATCTATTACCTACTTTATATGTTACCTATATGAGAGCATGTTGATTTTGTTGGTAAAAGTATGGCAGAAGTTTTAAGGGCACTTCAAACCACATTTGAGTACGGTGTCCCCACATCGCTAATCCCCATGACAAAAAGAACTAAGTCACACAAAATTGTTTGGTGCCTCTGAATTAGCTGGTGGTTCTTGCAAGTCAGAAGATAAAGAAGTACAAGCTGAATAAACATGGTAAATAAGAGCTATGTTAGAGTTTTCCAAAGCCTTTTTAGGCATAGTAGATACTAAAATTGCAAAAGCGATTATTGCAATGTAGATTTCTAAAGGGCATACTAATCTTATATTGTTATATTCCTTCATAATACTTCAAATGTATCATGTTCATTATATGTCTTGGGGTGTACCTATAGTCAAATTGTTTTGGGTTCTGATATGCCCATCACAGCTATGGCCGGAAAATATACATTGGTTCCAGGCCTTCCAAATAGCCCAAGCTACAATAACATTAATTATATCACTTGTAATACTTTAAATATTTCGTAACACATTGATGGACCAGACTTGTCGAGTGAACAAGCAAGAGAAAATAATATGGTCTGTTGTCTCCAAAAGGTTATGATGATAAAGCACACGAATGATCTATCTGCATATCCCTTTGATGAAAGAAAGATGTAGTGGGAATGGCATCCTTTTTAAGGAGCCATCCATACATCATAATTTTTTTGATAGATCCATTGACAATACTTTATATAATTTTAACCCACATAGTATCATCATTTTTCTGTATACGTTTAATCAGCGTATAGTGAACAGCAAGAATGCAATTTTCAAACTTTGGAATCCCAAGCCTTCACTTTTCGTAGGTTGAGAAATCTCCTCCTTCTTAAGTAGCTAAGTTCTAGGTCCTCCTTTATCCCCGTACCAGACAAATCATTTAATGATGTAGTTGACTTTTTTAATAACCACCTTTGGAGGCTTACATATAGAGGAAACATATTTGCTCATTGCACAAAGACTCAAACAAGCTAGGATACTTGCAATTTGAAAGTCTAACTCTCTACTTGGTTCAAAATTTTCTGTATAACATGGTCCCATGTTGTAGTTTTCCTCCATGAGTAAAGAGGAATATCGATGTAAGAATCCATATGGTTTCCCATTCCAATTCCCATCAAACAACTTATCTTCCTTTTCATTGAGGTGGGAGTTTGTAGGAAATGGGCATTTGATTTGCCCTAAGTAACAACAAGCCCCAATTCCTTCTACATCCTTCCAAGTGCCCTTGTAACAGCCTTTTCCTTAGGCTCCGTGGCCTTAGGAGTGACAATAGTATCCTCTCCATCTCCAGACCTCTGACCCCTTTAGAATTGCAGCATATTCTCACTGTATCCATAGCAAAGATGCAAAGGTAGTGGGACAGGGGGTACCCCTGGTGGAGAGCACGTTGATAGGAGAAGAACCCCCTTAGCTTACGGTTTATCTCAAAGGAATAGGCTCCTGACCTTTGAATGTGGAATCACAAGCCAATAATTTTTTTGTGAAAGCCTTTTCTAACCATAATTTGCTACAATGCATCCCAACTTAATGAATCATAAGCTTTGGCTATATTAAGTATAAGAAACATACTAGAAAATCTAGACTTAGAAATAGAATGCATAAGCTCCTGGATCAAGGTAATCTAGTCTTGCATGCATCACACCTTTACAAAGACAGTTTGGTTGTCATCCATAAGAATGGCTATGAGGGATTCCAACCACCATGCCAGAATTTTGGAGAACACCATCATGAGGGTGTTACAAACCCCAAGTGGCCTGTAGTAAGACAGATCCATTGGCTCCCATGGATGGGCCTTCCCAACACCCATACACATCCAATTCAAGCTCAATGCATGTTAGAAAGTAAAGCACTTTGAAAAACCTCTCTATTAAATGTGCACGATGAAAATACACGGTGGACATAATGTTTGTGGGCTCACAATCATACAAGCCGCAAGATTTAGGAGGCACCTAGACTTTTCCACTCAAATCCTAACCACACTCAACTTGTTGCAGAGCATTAGGGTCATACAACCTTTCAACCTCACTTCTCTCAAGGAAATGAAGTCACAAATGCCCAAGAAAGCTAGCACAATTACTCCAAGGGTTTGACAAAATTGCCTCAAGGTTTAACTCTCAACTAAGAGACAACCACAATTGGCCAAATAGATCCTAGGTACATCACCAATCATTAATATATAGGTTCATATTCGAATCTCAAACAATTTGTGTTTTCAAAACATTTTTAGAAAATTGTCTAGCCGTTTGCTACGACTAGCTACAAGTCGCACCCCCTCACAATCCCAACTTGGCTACAACCTATTACCAGTTGCACCCTAGTCATAGTCATGGTCCCTCTTGGGTAGAAAACCCAAGTGGAACTTGTTTATTAGTACAGGTCACTATGAGCCACAATGCCTTGTAACTTACCTCAACATATTTTTTCCAAGAACAACTATTTCTCAATGCATATGGCTATAATGCATATCTTTCTTCATTGTTGCAATATCCTTCAAGCTACAATCATCTCACAGTCCTAATTCCATGTTGAAAATCATATAAAAATGACTTTGAAGTCCATTGTGATTGGCTATGGGTTGCACCAGCTCACAATTTGTCATTGTGATTGGCTACAAGTTGCACGCACCACAATTTGTCATTGTGATTGGCTACAGGTCTCTTATGTTTGGAGTAGATGGAGTCGTCGAAACTTCCCAGAGTGTGCATCGTATGAATCGGTCCCGCAACTCTCCACAAAGTGAGGATCAAACTCAAGTGTGTCCCAAGCCTTTGGTGCCTTAAGGACACCAGGGAAAACCCTGGAAGATTGACCTGTTGTCCCATTCTAAGGTTCTTAAACAATGCAAAATGTGCACCTTGTAGCTTCCACCCATTGCCCATTTAAACAAAGAATCACTCAACAAGATCTACGGCTAGTTGCTACAAATCCGAAAGAGCTGATTACGCCACCTGACCATGAGCAGTTCGCAAAATGAAACTCTATGCATCCTAAAGCCCTCTTATCATAGGCATCACCACCTCGCCAGTAGTCGGAACCCTCAAAGCCCTAGCAAATGCTTCTTCTATGAGGTCAATTTTGACCCCACGGAACAAAGTCAAATTGTCCTGCTAGTTGGTGAAAAATTCACCATTTGGCAACGCCAAATCTCCCATCAGCCGGGGAAGTGAACTATCCTAGCCAACGCACCTCACCAGGTCCCACAGTTCTACTTTGCCTTGGTAATGTTTGCACGAAGGTTTGAATGTTGGTGTCACACCCATGGCAACAGTTGCTTCCTGCCATAGCTTGAACCCTTCTACAACAACTTGCGTAGGTGGGGGAAGCAGCACCTGTCAGAAAATCAGCTGATGATGTGCCCTCCACAACCACCAAAGAATGGCGGTCACTTGTGAATCACCAGTTAAAAAGATTGGAGGTGTGAAACCAGCCGCCCTCCACGTCGCCTAGTTGAATGGGCACTCGAAAGCAAAATGGGTCCATGTTTCTACCTCTTGCTTGCTTGAAGGACACATGTCCTTGATCATCATTCTCTTGTGTCGCAACTCAACACGCATCGGGATGGTAGCATGGTTAATTAACCAAAGGAAAGATTTGATCTTTTTTGGTAGGCACCCTTTCCACAAGGCAAGCCACCTAGGCACTGCCGAATACCAGTAATTGATTATTAGACACAATGGCACAATATTTAATCCAAGTTTATTCATTTTGAGTGCATGTTGGTACATAGTACACCACAAAATTGAATCATGAGGCATCAAAATCCATTGCTAGTATTTATTTCTTATAATGCGGACCCACAGTGTCTCATTTGACTTGGTCAACGCCAATCCATGCATTAATTGTTGCTAGCCAACCATAACCAGGTCAGAAAATTTGAGAATTCCCATCTTGCCCAATGCCCTGGGCTATGCCATAGTATCCTAGGCCACTAAATGTAAACACTGCCTGCCTTTCCCCCCAGACCAAACAAAATTTTGAATAAGTTGATCTACCTTGTTCCCAATATCGAGGGGAGGGGAGCCAATAGAAGCAGTAAAATGAGCAATAGGTGACAGCATAGCTGAAGCAAGAAGCATTCTACCTTTTCATGTTAGAAATCAATTGGTCCGATGCCCAATCTATTGCTATATCCTCTATAGCAATTTAATCTAGGTCTCCCAACAATTCTAGATAAACATAGGGAAACCTAGGTGCATGTCTTGCTTAGTCCCTAGCAAGATCCCCAAGATTTGCATTATCCTAGTCTTCACCCTCACGTCGGTGTGGGTTAGGTAAAGCACAAACTTGGTGTGATTCACCTTGAGACCCACCTCACCAGCCAAATGCAATAAAGCCCTATCCATTGCCTTGGCCTACAACATGGACACATGTGTAAACATTATGGTATTGTCTGCATAGTGCCTAGTCAAGCACTCCTTCCCATTAATGAGCAACCCCTACACCCTCTCACCCTTTCAATAGTCTTGCAAGATATCCATCATAAGAATGAATAGATACGATGATAGAGGGTCTCCTTGCCTCAATCCCCACCCTCATGAAGGAAAACCCTAGAGCACTCCATCAAGATTGATGGAATATGCCGCAGATGATTGTAGGTGAAGGTATAATTGAACAAAATCACTACTAAAACATTTGCTCAGCATAACATCCCTCAAAGCATCCCAAGAAACAATATCATAAGCTTTTGTAATGTCCAGCTTAAAACATAACCCTGGAAATCACACCACTTTTAGGGAATGTAGGATGTCCTGAAGCAAAATGACTTGGTCTTGTAGGAGTCGATCTTTCACAAACCCAACCTAGTTATTACACACAAGCCTTAGTATCAATGGAGTCATCCTTTGCACAATCAACTTATTAAAAAGACGGAGTGTATTGCAAACTCAAATTGGTCTAAAGTGCGATGGCTCAAACAGGCAAGCAATCTTAGGGATAAGGCTCAAGTAATCTTCGATTATCCTTGGTAGTAAAGATCTTCTGCATCGGCACCAACAAAGGTGCCCTCTCCCACCACCACTAGGCCTTCCCCAAATAAGATTGGAATTCTTGTGCTATCTCTGGGGTTTGCTCCAACACCTATCCTTGTCGAACCAAACTAGGCACCCTCTTTTCTAGTCAGCTTGCTTGAGTTGTCGCAAAGAAAAAACTTGTTGGTTGATCATCATCTTTCAACCAATTGTTTCTTGATCGTTGCCTCCAATACTCAAATTCTTCATTATCTAGTTGTTGGATTTGAAAAAGGATATCTTGCTCCTCTTGGGCCAAAGATTCTATGGCCTCTTACCTTGCCTGGACATGAAGTAGCTATTGCTCTAGCATCTCATGATGTGAGCCAAAAGTATATTTCTCATCCTACCTTCGCGAGTGAATTTCTTTTTTCAAAAGGGTAAGTTCATTGGTGAGGAATTCATGAGGATCCCTTGCAGAGGGATAGCATTCCCAGATAGCTGTGACCAAAGGTTGCAACCAAGGCTTCATGAGCTAGGCTCTCTCAAAGTGGAATTGAGACACCAAAGGGTACTGCTCTCTTCCAACGTGACAAATCAGAGACCTGTGATTCGAGGTTCACCTCTTGGTCCCCACAACATGCACCTCCTTCCTCAGCAAGAAAGAAGACCCCACTCACACCCGGTCAATCCTTGACATTACTCTGGCATTACCTTTTTGATGGTTGCTCTAGGTAAAATGATAGTTTGCGATCTCTAAGTTCGTCAGATCATGCTGGTGTAGGAACTCCAAGAATTGTTCAACACCAGGCAACGTGGTGTAGTCAGCCCTTGTTTCTTTTGAGCATAAAGGCATTGATTAAAGTCCCCCACAATCATCCAACTATGCCTATTAGGAATTAGCAATGCAATTTGCTGCAGCTCATTGAGTCGTTTCTCCCACTCTTGCTCCCCCATAGAAATTAGTGAGCCAGATGCCAGAAGACGGTAAGTGAACAATAATGCTCCAATTAGAAGTGTCCAATTAGTGGAAATTCAGCCTTCAAAGCATGGCTAAACTACCAGCCTATCCCTAGCAAGCCACTTGCTAGACATACCAACCATTGCAAAACCCCAAATTCCCATTGTTGTAGCTTCGTTTCCTATAGGCATACAACATTGTATTTATCCCAGTGCACAATCTCCTTAAGGGCATGTCTCTTATAGGGGGTGCCCTGCCCTCAACAATTCCATGTCATGATCTTCATGGTCAATTGGTCGAATGTTTCCTCTAGACCTCTTTGAGGGTCTTCTAAATGTCCAAGTTGATTTCAAGCTGGGTTTCGGTTACACACCAAAGGTATGGTTGGATGCTTGACCTTTCCTACCTCCGTTGAGACCTTAAATCCATCATCAGTACCATCGTTAAATTGTAGGATCTCCCTCATGTGGAAGACCCCTAAACCACAGAAACCCAATCCCTACTCTATGTCAAAGGCTCCAGCGGTGTGGCAAAACCATCCTCAAAACCAACACATTGTCCATCTCCCTTGGAGCTTGGTTAGCCTACTCCACTCCAGCCACCTTCGGCACCACTGTTTCCAGTGGTGGCACCTTGACCTTTGTGGGTGACTGTGAGGGCCCTTGGGGCACTCAGTTGCTTGTTGCTAGGGCCCCACACGCCCCTTCCTCTTTACCTGCTGCTAGCCCCCCATTTCCCCTGCATTCACCTTAGCCCTACACTTTTCCATGTTGTGGCCTGCTTTGATGCAAAACTTACAGGATTCTCCCCTGGGCTCTGGCACAAAGCTCTCCAATAAATTCTCATATTCAATAGTTATCTGTTCCTTTGCTAAAGGGAGTGCCAGAACCACTTCCTTGAGAAGGTCTTGAGGAGATAGTGATCTCCAAACACAGAAACAAGCAAAGCCCATCTGTTCCATAGTCAGGGTGGGCTTATCCAAAGTAATGAAGTCTCCAAAAAGCACAACCAGTGATTTGAAAAAGGTGGTATCTGTAGCTCCCATGGAAACCTGGAAACCTAGATCCAAATTGGAGCCTACGAAAAGAGATCCTTATCACAGTGTGCGCCCACCCACCAAGGGGTGAGACCTAGTCCCCATGCATCGAAAAACCAGGGATCCCCCAAAAGGATTCAATTTTGGTCTTGAACGCAACGGAAAACAAAGAGGATGAGCTTCTTTGATAAACTTTGCACCTTAACATCATCAAGCCCCCACATAGAAACAACCCATTTTTGGATAAGCTCCAGCTTGGGCCTCACCCCACTCGAAACAAAATGCCCAATGAGACTCCACTCCACCATGCCTAACCCCTCCAACAGCACATGGGAATCTCCAGTCTTAAAGAACCATCCATCCTTGCTGAGGCCCCAAAAAACTCATGGGCCTCAGCATTGTCCCAAATCCCCACATAGCACCAGGCCCCGAACCACCACCGTCGGCATTACAAGCCAGCCAGCCCCTAGCTGGCTCCTTGCTGCCACTTGCTGAGCTGTTACCGCCCATGTTGAAGGTCCCACCTTTGCTCACTCCCACACCCATTCTAATTCTAAAGTCAGATTTACAACAGAAGAAAAAACAACTCTAATGGAATTATGTTTTCCAATAGGGGTAAAAATTTCATTAAAATCAATACCATGTTGTTGTTCATAACCTTTAACCACAAGTTTTACTTTATACTGCATGGAACCAACAACCTTCCACTTAATTACATAAACCCATTTGTTTTTTAAAAATTTCCTTCCATGTGGAAGCTTTACCAACTCCCAAGTATTGTTACAATACAAAGCATTAATCTCCTTAGCCATAGCCTCTTTCCATTTATCAGTAGCAGGATAATTTATAGCTTCCTGACAAGATTTAGGTTATCCATTATCAGTAAATAAGACATGATATGGAGAAGGTGAATATCTTTGTGTTGGATTATGAGGTTGTGAAGATCTTCTAAGTTGTTGTATAGGAGTTACTGGAGGTCCTTCATCATTTGCGTCAGATGCAATGACATCACATGTTATTACCTTTGTATCATTGTTAGTATCATCATCATCAACATCATTGAGGATACATGGCTGAATTTCATGATTATGCTAATGTGAAGATATGGAAACAAGAACATCCACATCCACAATCAATTTTTCTGATTGTTTTTATCTTGTTTCTTATCAACAAACATCTCACTTTTATAAAATAAAACATCCTTACTTCTAATAGTTTGTTTTACAGAAGGATCCCACAATATATAGCCTGTATCATCTTCATTATAACCAAAAAAAAAATACACCTTTGGGATTTGAATCTAACTTCACAGCCTCACAGCCAAAAGTCTTTAAATGATTATGTGAAATCCTCCTACATTTCCATAAAACTTCAGGATACTGCCATTTAAAGAAAGGCTTGGAGATTGATTAGTTAAGTACATTGTTGTATTAACAGTTTCTACGCAAAATTGTTTGGTAACACCAGATAGCATACTTCTAACACATTTCATAATGCATCTATTCATCCGTTTAACATCATTTGTTGTGGTATTCTAGGAATGGTTCTTATCCTTCGGATACTGTTTTCTCTGCAAACATCATTGAAAGTTGTAAAGTAGTATTATCCACCATTATCAATCAATAAACATTGATATATCTTTCAAACTCTTTTTCAACCCTAGCTTTAAAGCTTTTAAAAATATCATAGACCTGATCTTTAAAAGCCATGGGATAAAACCAACACTTCTAGAATAATCATCAATGAAAGTACTAAAATAGAAAGCTCCACTCTGAGATTTAACATCTACTGAACCAAAAACATCTGAATATATCATCTCTAATACCTTACCCTTTGTAAAATGCCTACTTCTC
The DNA here is from genome assembly GCA_015680685.1 of Gnetum montanum. Classification (NCBI taxonomy): domain Eukaryota; kingdom Viridiplantae; phylum Streptophyta; class Gnetopsida; order Gnetales; family Gnetaceae; genus Gnetum; species Gnetum montanum. Next base: position 187,106 of record MNCI01015722.1, on the reverse strand, counting down.
GTAAAATTCACTCTATGTTGTTTTCCCATAACACAATAGTTACAAAATTTAAGAGATGCATTCTTAAAATTTGGAATAAAATTTTGTTACATCAGTAATTTTCTGCCATATTCACTTAAATGACCTAACGTCTGTTCCAATTGATAATTGCATTGAAGCTTTCCTAATTTTTTCATTCAACAATGAGGCAACAATCTTAGAAAGTTTAAATTTGTTGCCCATAATATTAGTGACAGTTGTAACAGGAGTATCTCAATTTGGTGGTAGAGAACACAACACCAACAAACACAATATCTCTTCATCTAAATTAATTTTTAGAGATGGTAACTATGCAGCAATGGAATTAAATTCACTCACATGCTTTCTTACCATTATACTTTCTTTTATCTTAAGGAGAAAGAACTTTTTCATTGCATGCATTTTATTTGCACCAGAGGGTTGCTCATAAGATTGTTCTAGAGATTGCCACAACTTTGCAAATATTTTACATTCAATAACATCAAATAAAATTGATGGATAGATACAGGGTCAGATTGTAGTAAAAAAACTTCTGATCAAGAATATCCCGAAGCTTCCCATCAAAGTCAAAAGAGTAGGCCTCGAGGGTTGCGCATGAATGCATAAATAAACAACTTTGGGATTAAATCCTTTCCATAGCATAATATCCCTCAAAGTGTCCTAGCTAACTGTATCATAGGCCTTTGTAATGCCCAACTTGAGACGTACCTAGGAAACTAGCATTTTGCAACGAATTGAGGATCTCCTACATCAAAATAACTTGGTCTTGGATGAAACTGCCTTTGATGAAGCTAGCTTGATGACTCCACACCAAGCACGGTATCATCGGGGCCAAGTGGCGAACCAACATTTTAGTGAATAGGCAGAGCAAGGTATTACACACCTCAATTGGCCGCAATTGAGATGGGTTGGTAGGGTTGGCTGTCTTAGGGATAGAACAATCTTGGAACAATTAATTTCCATTAGACTTGTTGCCACTGGAGCATCATGTTGAAAGCATCTAAGAGATTCTTCTCCAGGAGATCTGCAAATGCCCTAAGGAATATCATGGGCAAATGCCCTAAGGAATATCATGGGCCATCCATCAGGGCTAGGGGCCCTGTCAGCCTTCATTGATGCCATAGCTTCTTCCAATTTGGTCCATGTAAAAGGCTTAGGCAACGTATTGTTCTCCACCTCACCAATCATAGACCACATCGACATAGACAGTAGCCTGGTGTTGTGCTTACTCCAAATGTTAGCCCAGTACGTGTGTATCACCTATGCAATATCCTGCACATGAACCAAAGTGGTTCCATCCTGCACCAATTGAATCCTTTTGACCTATCCATTTGACTTAGCAGTGGCAAAGAAGAACCTCGTATTCCTGTCCCCTTCCTTTAGCCACCTAGTTTGAGCCCATTGTCTCTAGTATAACTCCTCTTCTTCAGAAAGTGCTTGTAGCTCTTTGAGAACTACATGCTCGGCCTCCTCAATGGACTCCCCCATTTCCTGTAAAGCTTGAAGCTTGACCAAACATTTTTGCATGGTAGCTTTGTTGGCCCTAAATGAAAATTTCTCCTTTGTCTTCTTGGAACGAATGGCCCTCTTAAGCCTAATTAGCCCATCTTTAAGAAAGTCTCATAGATCAGCCTGCATAGGATATTGTGCCCAAATCTCCCCCATTAATGGCCTCAACTAGGGCTTCAACAGCCATGATCGTTCAAAGTGAAAAGGTGAAGAGGTCTACCATTGTACTCTCCCAACCTGGCAAACTACCAACCTATGATCAGAGGCCTGCCTCTCCTTCCCCTATACCTGGACCTCAATATTCATCAGGATATGCATACTTATCTAGATTTTGTCAATCCTGGATAGAACTTGATTCTTCCCACGGTGCTTGTTACTCCACATGAAGAGGCAATCTTTGGTTTCCATATCTATGAGGTTGTGGGACTATAGGAAAGACAAAAACTATTGACCACCAGGGGAGGTTTGTGTTGTCCCCAAACTTTGCCCAAGCATGGAGCCATTGGTTGAAATCCCCAACCAAGATCCACTATTGTCTATCAGGCACTAGCAGCGAAGTCCTAAGCTTCTCTAGCCATACCTCCTGGTCTTGAGCCCCACAGAAGTTAGTGAGCCAAATTCTAAAAGAGATCATGAAAACATTTATACTTTAGGTGGATGAATCCACTAAGTCAAAAGGCAATTGCAAGAGGATGGCCAAATCCCCCATTCTGCCTCAACTGGCAACAAACTGCGCCTACCATCCTACCCACCACAAAAGATGGGATTCCATATGTTGTAGCTTAGTCTTCTATAAACACATCACATTACAATCTTTTCTTTGTACAATTTCTTTTAGGGCATTTCTTTTTTAGGGCGTACCCTGACCCTTTCAATTCCATGATAAGATTCTCATGGCCTACTAGCCAATTGCTTTTTGTAGACCTCTTTCAAGGTCGGTTGAAATCCCAAGTCAATCTCCATTTGCGTCTTTTTGGTATGAGCCACTAGCGTTAGCAGCCTCCTAACTTTCTTGGACTTCGATGAGATTAGAAACCCCCCGCATTCCCCCTCAGTAGTCTCCAAAACCTTTGCCATCTTTGGCATCACNCAAGATCCTGAGATTGGGAAGTGCCACAATCTGGATCCATTGGAGAACTATCCATCGAAGATTTTGGTGTTGGAGGAGTAGTAGCAAGTATAGTCTCTGGTAGGGGATGCCCACGCCACCCTACCACTATCTACCCATCACCATCCTTCTTGTCAAGCATAGGCATCTTGGGTCTAACACAGCAGCCTAATGATTGGCCTTCCCATGTATACAAGATGTTACTTTTAGATTACTATCACCAAGTGCTAGCTGATTTGGCTTTACTTATCCAATAATTACAAAGATACAAAAAACTAGCAAATCAAAAGGAGTCTTACTGCTAAGCTGTCTTGAAACAAATATTGATTACAACACTAAGCTGTTTCATTTGGATCATTTGACAAATAAATTACTACATTCTTGTCTATTATTTATTTAAAAATATCAAGCTATCCAAAAGGTTAGAGGTAGTTCATTAATGTCTTTTCTTGCAAATAATCCACAGGGGAAATTTAGATGCGTTGCCAAACTTCAACATAATTGAATGTGTAAACCAAGTTAATCCGATGTATGAAAGCTAGTTAACTAATTGGTTTATCCTTCTTGGATGAGTATCAATTCAGTAATTACAACGCTAAGAATAAAATTAATCACACCATCTTTAAATCAGAAACAATATCTAATCGCTCCACTAAGCTTCAGCTTAATTGGAGCATTCTGAAATTAGACATTTTCAACTTTGACAGTGCAAAATATACAAATTATATTTCCACAATTTCCAAATAATACCCTAAAAAATTCTGTGATTTGGAAATAGAAAGGTCCTCTTTATATACTTAATACTGAAATAAATGCTATAAAAATCTACTATTTGTATAAGAATATTTGGCATAACTGTGATTGCAAGAGCATTATTCATCATATTCACTGAAAATTTAATCATGAGGCTGTTATGTTGCCCTCTGAGCAGCTGCATGATTTGAGGACTTAATAATTACATGTTTGGCTTGTAAAAATCAAGGCAGTACACCAGAGCACTTGTTGGCCGTGAATTCAAACGAGAAACAAAAATTTTCAAATGATGTCCAAATTTGATGAAATTTTCAAGCTGATGTTTTAAAAGTTTTCACTAGCATGAAGAAACTTCAGTATCCTGAGTCACAGCACAAGCTGTACATGTTATGAAGGAGCTATTTAGCAGTGCATGGGTTTTCAGTAGTTTCATGATGCAGAGATTTACACTTTGAACCTATAATTGATAGTAACCTAGCATGTGAACAAGGACTATTGAACTATCAGCTTATTCACTATAATCGTTGAATAGGTTATCTGGAGTTTAAATGCTTAAAACACTTATTAATCTTTTTGCTCAGCATGTATAACGTTTTAATTGCAAAAAAATCAGAGTTTTGCCATTTTAAAAAAGGATTTAGAACTTTTGTGGTTTTCTGAAAAATTCTTTTGCTGCTGCCTTTCCTTTTTCGTTTTGTCTACTCGACATTGAGTAATTCTCAGCTAGAATACTATCTCTGAAAATAAGTTTGTTGTTGTTGTTTTAAAGCCTGGATCCTCTAACAATATTTGAACTTTGAACAATAAGCATAATTTATTTCAAATTCATAAATAGGTTATTAACTTATCGATATGCACTAGCATCACGGTCCAGTCTTTAGTCAACTTGGAAGATGAACTTTTAGCTTCTATGATTCCTTAGCGAATCCCAAGGGCTGTTTGTTTTTTTTAAAAAAACTAATGGTTCTCTCAAACTTCATTCAAGATGATTTCATGTGTGTGTGTATATATATTATGTTCTTTTTAAGTTTTGCTGTGGTGAAGACTAATGCCATTCTCTGTTATTACAGCGATCAAAAGGCTTCATGCAAAATGTGATGCGGAGGCATGTAGATAACTTGATTCAGGTAAGATTAATTACATTGATAGTTATTTAAATCTCAAAAATTTTATTTTATTTTATTTTATATTTGGTGACTAAAGAGGGAGTATGAACTTTCAGGTATTAAACCAAACAAGATTGCATTCTGAGGAAGCAAAGACGACAAAGCGAGGTTCTTTAAGATTAGCCCATCTGTATGGTTTCTGTATTCATTAAAGATGTTTATATTCTACTGGTGTCCATTTTTCCCCAAGTGAATGTAAAATTGCATGAAGTTATGAATTGTTGTATATGTACATGTTTTTTATGCTATTTCTGGAACTGATACCGCTTGAATGACAATAGCGATTCGGATCTTGATTAATAAAAAAAGTAGTTAAGGGGAATTAGAAAACAACACTAATTGGACTTTCTGGTTGTAGACGTTCAGTTCATCAATGACATTTTCTTTTTCTAAAAGGTCATGATGAGTACCTCCAAATAGCTAGGTTGGCTCAGGATGATTTCTCTGTACCTGTGGGCTTGCTATTTAACTTTTAAGAATATGCTATATTCATATTGTCATGAACGAAATTATGGGATATGATGGATTTTCTTTTTAAGAAAAGCCCAAAAAATTGTTTGTTTGTAGATATACTAAGTAACTATGGTTCACAGTGTCTGATAAAATGAGAGATCAACTAATTACGTAGACGGTTGGATGGCCACAATTGATAATCGGTTTAATGTTTGGTATTATGTATTATGCCATGTTTTTGGACGTCATGAAAGGTTATAAGGACATTGGACGCATTAGGAAATGCTTTCTTTAGCATGATGCTGAGTGCAACAATATGATTCACCTGATGATTTAGAATGGATGTGTGGAACAAAGATGTGGGGTCTTAGTCGTTGTATATTCATATTAGTGTTATTATTGATGTCTTTAGTTGTTGCCTAGGATAACTATGAAACTAACAATGTGTCTATATTTTGAAATTGTCTGAAGTTCTTCTACTTCATCAACACTTTCATTTGGTCAAACGAGTATTATGCTTAGTATTGTTTTTGTTATTAGTTATTGGTGGACTCTACAGGTTGCAGAGGATCACACTTTTGAAGCTGATGTTGCTTCTGGAATTCACATAATATCATGTCTTTATGGCTGTTGCATGCAGGAGGCTTACTATCATAGGTCAGCACAAATTCGTATTCTCCTGTTCATTCTTGTTTAATGTTTGTCATTATGAGAGTGGGCATGGCTTTAGCATTGCCAAGAAAACAACAAATATTTCCAATACATCCAATTATGGATCAACACAGGAATTCATCTTTTCTCTCAAAATATTGCCACGTTAGTTTTGTGAAACTCTTGGCTAGTTCATTGTTGTACTTTCAAGATACTATAGCATTAACATCTATTTCAGCTGCAATTAATCACTTCCAAAATACTTTTACATCATTTTCTGCCCCCAAAGTTCCTTCTGAATCCTATCTTTATGGAGGCAGATGAGGCGTTAGCTTAGTGTTGAAAGTCTTGTCATGCAAAATCCAGTTCACAGGTTCAATTCTAGTGGGCAACACTGAGTTATGGATAAATGCCATCCATAAAAGCAATTCTGAAAATGGTGTGGTCTGATAGATCCAAGAGTATCTTAATGAACTTACGTGAAAATTCAGCATTAATTTCACTATAATAATATCTTGCAGCTTGTTTTAGCTCATGCAAAACAAATTATGTGCTTTCATGCTTTCAGAAGGAATGACTTAGAATACTATTCTCATAAGTCTAGGTTAAAGATAGGTCCAATGCTTGGTGAACTAGCATGTTCTGTTAAGGGATTTTTGGATAGTATTGAAGGTAGCTCACCAAAGTCTAAGGTAGAAGACTGTTAATTTTATAATGAAGTTTAAGTGTAATCATGAGTTTAATAAGCAATCTAAGAATGAATGAAGTAATTTACAAAACTCCATTTTGTAATGACGTGACAAATCTTGGGAACCATCACAACCCTTTACAAAATTTAAGAAACTGATGCAACCTAAGTTATGGTAAGTGAAGAAGAAAGAAAAAGAAAACACACGTACAAGAATGATGGAGCAACAGTTAACACCAAGAGAAAAGTGAAACACGGTGAACTGTCTCTACAGCTATCATTGCCATACAATGAAACACGGTGAACTGTTTCTACAGCTATCATTGCCATACGGTGAAACACGGTGAAATGCTGGGGTACATCCTTTTTTGGTGAATTTTTTAGATGGGGCCATTCATTAATTTAGTGTTGTGTGATGTGTTTTCCACGTTATCTTGGGCAAGCCATGTAATACTATTGACATACTATCATTGATTCATGGTTTAACACCGTAGTGATGAAGAATGAAAGGAGATACCATGTAAGGGCAAGCCATGTAATACTATTGACATACTATCATTGATTCATGGTTTAAGACCGTAGTGATGAAGAATGAAAGGAGATACCATCTACATGGTCATAGACTGAAAAATGTGGTGGTTAGCAATTCTTCACTGTCAACAACGATATGCAGGATGAAATGGTAGGAGATAGTCCAAACCATCAACCAAGAGAAAGTCGTAGTAGATGTCATCCATCCATGGCATTGGAAGACAATGATTAGAACTTTGGATTGTTTCTACAAGTGGAGGGTGGTGCACTTTGGTCTCACTAATTCACCAAGCACTTTCACAAGATTGATGAATAAGGTCCTCAAACTATATCTTGTGTAACACCCTGCCCTACCATACCTGGCTAGGATGAAGTATACCTAAGATCAATAATAATAATCAGAGAACAAAAGAATGACAAACTAAGAAAACCAATTGTGCATGAGAATACATTAAGAATAAACCAATATATATATATATATATATAAAGATCAAACTGTACAACAGTTCATGCCAAAGCAAAGGCCAAGCATACACTTCAATTTATTTATAGAACTGCATGTCTCTATATAGACCAAAAATCTATACTACTCATAGGATACAAAAACATAAATATCATATACATAGAGTACAATGAAGGTTATACAAATATAAACAATCCACAATATTGTACATGGAAATATACATCAACCAATCCTTCAAGAGATCCCTCTCCTCTGCGCTCTCTTAGTGCTTGCCTGCATCCTACAACCTCCACCTATAACTAAATAAAGTCAGTATAAAACTGAGTAGGAAGACTTTACACTTCCCCTGCTAGATGATCAACAAGTGTTGCAATGGGGAAGAGGAATGAAGTACAAAGCAACTTGCATCAATACAAGGAAAAGGTAAAATTGTTAAAGCATAAAGTCTGAAACAAGCATGAAATTCTCAAAAATCCAGCAAAACTCCATTTCACTCCAAACAAATCTTGTATCTGCATATACATGACCACAACAATTCCAAATCCAAGTTCATAGCAAAGCAAAATCCTCTCACAAAGCGAAAAATTCAGAAAAACAGTCGAAAAATGAAAGAAGAAAGAAGAAATGAGGTAAGCTCAAACTTAGTTTTTGTTCGTATGAATAAAAAAAAACAAAAAAACAGAAACCCAAATTCTATGGGTAAATAATATGGAAGGTGGTGGCCAGAACAAAAGAAAGATGGTTGTTTATACAAAATGTATAATGCACATTATACATCAAAGTTCTTTTCCCCCCTTTTCACTTATGTGACGTAAGCTTCACCTTAATTTTATTTTTTTAAAAAACTATATGCTTTTTCATAAGTCTATTTTTTAAAAACTTTCCCAACTAATGCCTTGCACTCCAAGCATGCATAGCAAACACACCATGACTCTAAATTCAAATTTATTTGAACCTATGAGATCCATATGAAACACACTATACATTCACGTGCTAAAATCACATCCAAACATCACACAACATAGTGCTACAATTCAAATGCATAAATACCAAAATTATACACATAACATAAATACATACCGAATAGTTGCTCTTGTACCCCAATTCAACATCCTTACCAACTACATCACCTATCTAACACATTGAATAGGACTAGTGTATATAATCATGTTAGTTTAGCATGGATAGACATCATAATTATAACTTAGGGGTCAAAGCATCATAACATATAATACACAATCATAACAAACTAACTTGTCCTCGATAACCCACCAAAACCACACACAATATATAAATCATAATCATACTACCATATTCGATGTCTTTGGAAGGGATGTAACATTTTGGCCATTTTATAATTATGTTTTTGAATGCTATTTCGATATATTGTCGAACCCAAAAACACTTGGAGCACTTACAATTAGTCTTGCCATGTGTCGGCAAAAATGTAATGATTAGTACTACTATGTGTTGGTGAAAATGTAACACCTTGCTTTAGGGAGCACTAGTTAACCCCCCAAAATGTTTCCTAAAATGCAAGGCTGAAATTTTTCAAATGTTAATTAATCAACAAAAATCCAATCTTGTATTTAGACCAACACAAACAACAATTAGTTCATTGTAAAAAGACTAAAGCATAAAGCAAGAAAATTATAGAATGCAAACAATGGTCCAAGGATCTAGTAGGAAGAGATTGCCAATATGACAATTGACATCAATATGCAATATATATCCATAGTGCAATACAAATGTCTAAACAATTAGACTTGAAGTTACATCCATAGCTTTCTAAATCAGCTACAAGCAAATTAACTCAACCAATTCACCTTAGTAGTCTTAAGTTATGCATAGTTAAACATAATTAGTCATACGAAGAGTACACCTATAAAAAAAACATTGTAATCATAAAACAGATAAATTGTAATAGCAGAAAATTGTAGTAGCCATTTTGCTTCATTTCTTGTAACACTGATACAAAAGCCTGAAACTTCCTATACAAGATATACATAAGCCAAAAGCTGATGATCTACCATGGAATGTTATATTCCAATTCTTCCAACACAGTGTCTCCATCTCAGATTTTCTGGTATAGAGTATATAAGTTTCTCTCATGAAATGAATGGTTTTAATATTAATATTCTCGCATTGAAATAATAATCAAAGAAAACAATCCCAGGTTTCCAAAACAAATATCAATATCATCTAACTTGCACAAAACACCATATTCAGATTTTAGTTTCAACCAGTACTGATTTCCTGAAACAAAAGATGACTATAAAAAGAAAATATCTGCTGCAAAACTCTTAGGCAAGATTCCTATGATATGGTGTGCAGATCTGATTTTCTTTTATTTCCTGATCAATTTCTGATTTTTTTGGACAATAAAAGAAATATCTATAAGTACAGTTCATTAGGTAATTTCTCAGCCAAACGGTTGAGCACAAGAAACAAAGGAAACAATAATTTAAAATCCATTTAATGACATAATAATATCCTACTTGTTCTTTTAACAACATTCACAATAGAATACCGTCTCACATACAAAGAAAATTAAAAATAAGCATCAAAGTGAAAATCTTACTACATCCCCACTATTTTAACAACATTCACAATAGAATACCGTCTCACATACAAAGAAAATTAAAAATAAGCATCAAAGTGAAAATCTTACTACATCCCCACTAGAAATACAAATCCAAATGATCCTGAAATCAAGAATGCAGCCACACTTCTAGCTTGCTTTAATTTATAAAGTGAAATATACAAAATTCATTTGTTACCATATGACACTAAACACAGTCTTAATCATTACTGATATAATAATTTGATATACATTCAATTATATTGAAAAATGGGACTATTATTATTAGGCATTTTGTACTACACAATAGCCATCCAATCTTAATAGAAAAGATATGGAAAATGCAAAAGATATTGTATATTGAGAGTGCAAGGATGGGCGAAGAGATCCACAAAAACAAGGATTCAACAATCCAAAATCTTGGAAATAAAAGTCAGATCTAGTAAGCATTCAAGATGGTGAAAGAATTTTGAAAATAATATCATACTTCAATCACAAGTGGAACAAGGGAGAAACTATGCATCTACCTTGTTTAGTTTTCAAAACTTCTTTGAATGGCCCCTTTTTCCTTACCATCAGGTTCTATTTCTTCATCTTTATTATTGTACTTATGCAACCTTTCTCTTCCTTTATTGATGTTGCTATTATGAATTATGCATCTACCTTGTTTATTCTTCAAAACTTCTTTGAATGGCACCTTTTTCCTTACCATCAAGTGCTATTTCTTCAACTTTATTATTGTACTTATGCAATCTTTCTCTTCCTCTGTTGATGTTGCTAGTATGAACTATGCATCTGCCTTGTTTAGTCTTCAAAACTTCTTTGAATGGCCCCTTTTTCCTTACCATCAAGTGTTAGTGTACTTATACAATCTTTCTCTTCTTCTATTTATGTTGCTATTATTATTATTTTAGTTTACCTATGCATTGTCGAAGATGTCCTCCTAGTATTCTTGTTGTTGCTACCATCCTATTTTTCTCCTCTTCTCTCCTATGCTCTCTCACTTTTTCTCCTCTCTCCCTCCTCTACCTAGTTATTTTTATTCACTTAGGTTTCAGTTTCTTTAATGTAACTAAATCTTTATGGAAGTTGCCTTTTTTTGGCTGTTGCATTTTTTAAAAGTCCAAAATCAGGTCTCAGGTTTAAACTTCCCTAAAGCCAAAAATGCAAGATGGGATTTCTAATGACTGGTTGACTTTTACAAATTTCACCCTTGCATTTTTTTCAGCTAGCTTGTTAGTGACTTCAAGTGTTAACCCTAGAGGTGGGTGTTACACTGTGTTGTGGATGATAGGGTTGGGTGAGTCTCATGCTTTGTTTATTATTGATAATGATGTCGAAGCACTACAACAAACCATGTACCATAGCCCAACCACTCAACTCAAAAGATCAACCAAAACTCATAGGCCCTATTGAATTGTCTTTTGTTGATTTTCATTACACTCATAACACATTATCATTTGGTTTAGGATCTTTTTTACAAGATGTACTTTTCGTAAGTGATAGTAATATCATTTGTAACTTAAACTTAACATTCTTTTCAAGTTCGTAATCCATAACATTCATTTGTAAGGTTTCTTAATTAACCTTACTTCTTATAACCATCATTTGTAACTTTTGTTTTCTTAATTGACCTTACTTCTTATAACCATCATTTGTAACTTTTGTTATCACAAATTTCATACTTCAACTTATCTTCACTTTGATTACTGTGTTTTGTTAAGTTTCTTTGACTTAACTGCACCAACTTCTTTACTTTGCTAAGCCACTCCTATATCCCTGTCTTAGCTTCACCGAGCTTTATGAAATACTTCTTCATAAGCCTTGCTCTTCTTTTCTTTTCCATTGTAACCTTCTGGATAGTCTTCTCTCCTTCTTTAGGAAACTAAATCCTGTACTATAGGGATCACACATGTCTCCTACAACACTTGTTTCACAACTTACAAGTCACTTATTAAACCTTTTGGTTGTGTAGCTTGAGTGCTCGTTACAAATCCTATGCTTCATAATTTCTTTTACCATTCCTCCACTTCTCTAGCAAAGGATGCTCTACAACTTCTTCAACTTTTTAGTTACAAAGTTTGTCATAAGTTACGATGGCTAATCATTGTAACTTCTTATTCACTTATTTGATGTTTCATGCACATATGTGCTCGATAATTCATTGTTGTTACTCCATTATTCCTTACTTCATTACTCCATTATTCATGATTTCATAAGCATCACACCAATGGTGTGTTTACTTACAGTCTCATGTATTTCCTTTCTGGTTGCCCTCTTGATTCTTCTGAATAGTGTTCCTGGCTTTTGGTATTAGTAGCTTTTGGTATCTTATGGTTGCAACTCATAAGTCAAAGTTCACCCACAATTATTTTTTTCTTCATAACATAGATTAGGACTATTGATTGTGGAACTTGGGCTTACACAATTTCTTCTTCTTCTTCTTTTTCTTCTTCTTCATCTTCAAATGTCCCTTTCACACATTCCTTTCTCTTTCCTCAATCATATGGTATGATGTGTGTTATGTGTCATGGTGATGATGATGATTGGGAAGGGCCGAATCCATCGCTTGTATCCCTTGTAAGAAGTCACAACTGTTTACGAACATTTGTGTCTTTCCATATGTTCCCAAACCGTGACATTCTTTATTAACAACTTTTCATCTTTTCATATGTTATTAATGAAAAACTAATGATTGTACACATCTTTACGATTATATTCTAACAGCCCAATGTGACATTTGTAGACTCTTTGCCAACTTGGGAATAAGTTAGATCTCAACTATGGGAGTGTGATGTGTACATTAAACATAAAGTTATCACCTACAGTGGAATTTAATTTTGATGTAGATAATTGTGATGTATGACTTATTTAGAGCATGTAACTTGTGGTTCACAAGTCATAGGTTTGATTCTAAGGGATATGTTTAGATGTGCCACTTGGCAGCATGATAAAAATAGATGTTCAGAAACTATAGGATAAAGGCATTAAGATGATGATGATGATTGTGCCAAAATATTTTTTATGCAACTGCCCTGAAAATTCAGTGTCCCCATAGATCCATTAGAAGGATCAAGGACCAGAGAATCAGAGCCTGGATTGAAGAATTAGATTTGATGTCTAGGTCAATTAAATGTGGCCGGTAAAGAGGATGGTATAAACATAGATGAGAGGAGGCGCTTGGAGAGCATCCATCATTGTATCTTTTAATGTTTGTGTATAAAGTATTCCTTATCCTTTTCTGTTCCTGTTGCTACATCCCATGTTGGATTGTTTTTAATTTTTATGCTCCTACTACATTTTAGTGTGGGGTTCTCTGTGTCTCTATGGGATGGGTTCCTTGTTGTGTGCGTCTTTTTGTTGTTTGGTGCAGGTTTGCATGAGTTTCCTGTTTAGTTTACCGCTGATCTCAAGTGCGGCTAGTAAAGGTAGAAGTAAGCTTTTTATCTTGGATCTAGGTTTCCGATAGGCTTGCACCTGTTTGCTGGTTGGCCATTTAATTCATGGAATTCTAGGTTCAAGTCCTCGTGAAATTATTTTCCCCATAGGTTGCACTGGCGATGACTGATGGTTTGTTCATTTCTCTTTCCTTGCCAACCACAGTGAGCTTTGGTGGGTCATGGTGCAAGACAATTCTACAGCCATCACTACCATATGGTGAAACACAGTGGGCTGCTTTTCCATTTCCTTCCAACCTTTTTATGGTCTCAACTCCCACTCTCTTTAATATGCTTTGAGTAATTAACTGAAATTGAATTGTTCTGTTATATTAATGTGACAATTCTGAAGCCTTAGGGGTCTAATGGATAGAATTTAGTTTCGGTTATTTCAATATAACTAATTCTCAGGTATCTCATTTGAACTTACTGGACACTGTTTTCCAATTTCAATTTAGTTTAGGTAAATCCAGAATCTCAGCAGGCATCTGTTCAAACAAAGCTACGCTACTTGAAGTCAACGTTTTCAAGCATCATTTTAGCACCAATAAAGTAGTTTTTAAATAATATCTAATGGAAGGAGGAAGAATTCACCATTAACTTATTATACTCCAATGATCATCAATGAGTGCAAAAGGGAGGAAATAATGGCAATGAGTTGCATAATGTAAAATGCTTTAAAGAAGCAAATCCCTTTTACAGTAACCAATAAGATAGCTATTATTTGAAGCTTTCAAGATGCTGGTGGACCCCAACTTGTTAATGGTGCTTCTTTGCTGGTTATACTCGAATCAATCTGGTGATGAGTAGATTGCATGTTTGCAGAAAGTTGAATATTCCTGGTATTTACATCGGTGTGCACGGCCACCATAAAATCGGGGTTTTAGTTTTTTGTCAAATTTTTTGAAAGAACCTTGTTTCTGAGCAAATATTTTTAAAACAACCAAGCTTGTAATCCTCTTATAAGGACATTTTTCTCTGTTTATAGTGAAAAAAATTCTTATGTTTATATCTTTTTTTTTCCCGAGCATTTTCAAGTATTCCTCTTTTATTGCAGGTTATCGATGCATGAGAAGATTATGGAAACGTCATAAAACTCGAAGCCATAGCCATTTCGGAGAAGTTCAAAAGAGACAAATAAGCGTTCCTATATATCTCCATAGAGTGAAGAATTATCAAAGGCAATACATTGCTTGGCGTTGTTTAAAGGCATTGAGGATATCTTCTTTAAATAAGTTTTCAAATCAAAGTTTGTGATTATTGTTTATGGTCATTTGAATTTTTTTACTTGAAACAAGTTAGGATATTGAATACCCTGAATTGCTATCTTACGTCATTACCAATTTTTATAAAATGATTGAAAGATCCTCTTGAATATGAAGCAATATCCTTTTTCAACAGATTCAATAGCGGCATATCCATTTAAAAATTTATATGACGAATTGTTATGTTTAATATTCTGAACCAGGAATGCAAAGGTGGCCCAATGACATGTCTTGTTCTTATTTCGGATGTTGGGGAGAGAACTTGTGTGCGTGTTAAAAAATTTACTTTGTACATGGTTTAGTTACATGGTTAGCTTTCTTCTCTGTAGACAATGATGGATTCCGAAAACTAATGAAAAACCGACTTGGATTCTTTGATACGACGGCTCATTACGAAGAGCTGGGTATTGGGTTGAATAATCAGTCTCGTTACTTTGAAACATTAATTTTTGATGAAAAGAATTCAGTCTGACTTTTAAACCTAAAAGATTTTTCTTTGATCAGAATTTAGAAAAAAATGATTTTAAACTTTTTATATATTAATTTAAAAGACTGAATTCGGAACTTAGGGAAACCTTGCCCTGCTATCATTGTCGGCTGCTTTTTCCTTTGCCATAGGGATAAAATTACACACGGGAAAAACTAAAAGCTGCATCAAGAATAACGCACACGCGAAAGAAATGGTTTCATTGATTCACATTACTTATGTATGGACAGCTCATTCATGATGGAATAATGTAAAAGGGATTGATGTAAAAGTTCAGAATCCCGTTAAAGCACAATTTCAATTGCAGGGGCTACGCTGAGCTAGGCCGATAAAAGGCAACCTTGATGGAAAAGAAAAATGTGGCTGAAATGAAGTGCAATCATACTCAAAAAAGGGCATGTCATGATTCCAGCAACGCGAGCACAACAAAGGTAAGGGAACCAAAGTTCCAATTTGAGGCAACTGATCCGGCACGTTGGTTTAATTTGTTTCCCAAACTGATGGCGGATCCTGAGCAAAACCATCCCAAAAATACAAGAAAAAGCAGGCAACAGTGCAATAATACAAGAAACAGCAGGGATACACGTACACTTATGGAGCATGGGCATTTGAACAATATTTCCCATAAGCGACGTTGTGGGTTCCATGCTGCCTTTGCTTAAAAGTTGTGGTTGTGGATTTTTGCAGAAGAGAGGCACTTTTGCCTAAAAGGTATAGTAGCAGATTAGCATTACAGGGAGATATTTATTTCAAGCCGCTGTCATTTGGAGTGATGGTAAGGTGTTTGTTTTTAAGTTAGAAGTTGTAGGTTTGAGCTTGGGTGCACTAAGAAAGTTAGGTTTTTGCTTATTTACCAACCCTTCTGCAAGTGGGATTAGCTTTAAAGGTCTTAAATAATATCTTTAATTGAACCTTGGACAATCTTATGAAGAGTAGATCATAAATAATATCTTTAATTGAACCTTGGACAATCTTATGAAGAGTAGATCATAAATAATATCTTTAGAGTAGATCATAAATAATATCTTTAATTGAACCTTTGACTTTATGTTACGAAGAAAGTAGATCTTGGTTTTATTTACAATTTCTTTGAATCATTTTGAATTATTTGTTTTTAGGTTTAGCAACGGCTACCTAGCGTTGCCGTTTTACATAATCACCTTGTTTTCTTAACTACGGCTTTTGTTGCTTTTCCTTGAGCATTTTTTCTTATTTTTTGGACAGCATCGCTCCACCATGCTGTCCTGAAAAATACCCAAAACCAAAAAACCAGAGAATACAATCCGGTGGGCGCGAGAGCGATCATGGTGATCATGAGGCTGTTAAAATGCCTCTGCTAGTGCCTCCTTTGGCCCGCAACTTTTGGCAAATTAAAGTGACCCAACGAGACTCCATGCCCATAAAAGACATCCATCCGTCCTGGTTTCTTCCATACTGCGTCCACGCTCAGCACGAGCTCAGAAAGCAGTGCAAGCAACAAAGCTCACCCATACTCTGCTCATCATCATGATAATTCTCATGCTGGTGCTGGTGCTGATAGAGATATATAACCAAAGCCAACTGCATGGCGGTGTATTTGATTGATTAATTGAGTCTTCAACCTTGTATACTGCATGAGCAAGGAAATCACTGTTGTAGCTTTGCCAGCAGTGGATGAAGATGAAGATGAAGTTGCAGGCAGTGGCTGTATCATTGAGTAAAGGCAAAAGCTTCATGATGCAAGCCATGTTCGGAGCAGTGGCAATTCAATGGGGCACGCCTGCCTCTGCTTTGTTGGTTGAGTTTGCGTCAAAATCCCTGCCTCTGAGGCCCTGCTTTGCTGGAATTCCTGGGCCTCCTCCCCCTAATTCTTGCCACAATTGCAAATCCAAGCCCAAGCCCAAGCTCGGGTGGGTGAAGAAGCTCAAGTTGAAAAATCAAGATGCCAAACCCGGATCAGTGTGCAAGTTTCTGAGCAAACTGGTACGCAGGAAGAGCAATAACGATGATTCAGGCATAGTATGTGCTGAGACTGAGAGGAATTCGAACTCTGTTCCATTGAAGGCGTGCTTGAAAGCAAAGGAAGAGAAACAGGCCAAGTCCAGTAGAAGGAGGGCAGCCTGCGACTGCAACAGCATTTATGTTACAGGTTGTGGGTATCGGTCGTTTGGCATGCTCGTGACAGTGGCCCTTTCAGGGCTACTTCTCGGACGATTTGCTGCTCTTGCATGTGTTGTGTCTTGCTGCTACTTGGTGCCTGCCATGGCTTCAATTCCTTCAAATCTTTACTCCTCCTGCAGAAGCTTTTGTGCATCTTACCGCTGTCTACCCTTCCTGAATTCCTGAAAAAGCATGCTTTTTGCATGTTTCCCAATCAGCGTTTCTTTTAAAGGAGATATTTACTTATTGACACATTTGTTCCACAGAAAGTTTGTGCACTCTGCCCCGGTTCTGGAAAGTTCGAGGTTTTACTTTTGATTAGATTATTCCTGAAGTAGTTGAAAACGGAGAGATGGTGACTGGATAAAAGACAATGGTCTGGGGTGTGAGCTGAGAATATTTGTGATACCGAAACCCCCAGGTCAGGCTTCTTGTATGAGTTAATTTGTGCATGAGATCTTTCCATGTATCGGAGAGAATTTGGTTACAATCACAGTGTACTTATGGTAATAAACCAAACGCAAAATTGTCACAGAAATAGAGGTAAGGGAGTGAACGTGAAAAGGAAAATGATGACTCGTTTGTGTCTCTTATGATTCAGGGTGAGAACTGAGAAATTGAGAGAAGAATTTTGCTCTGTTCTCATCCTCTTGGATCTTATCGGTTTCTTTGAGCTGAAGAAATGCCTTCCTTTGCCATTTCATAGAAGTTGTGGTTTTATTTGCTTTATTTTTTTAAAAAAGGAAATCTTGAAGCAAGCCCTTGTCATATGATGACTAGCAAGCCCTTGTCATATGATGAGTAGCGAGCAATCCCTATGCTCAACCATACGAATAACCAACATTCACTATTGAATTTTGTAGACTTTAGCTCTTTAAATACATTTGATCTAGGCACTAAATTTAAGGATGTGATCATTGTCTTCCCAATTCCACTTGTGAGTTTCAAGGATATGGTTAAGTATAATTGAGACATATGATTTGTATCATTTTTATGTTTTTTGTTTAATTTGCCTAAGTGTAGAAAATAAAGTAATTAAATGTTAATTAATGTAGTAACTAATCCTAACATAAGCATTCATTCACATCTACCATGTTGCAATGCTACTAGGTTACCAAGTGTAAGTGCTACTAGGATTACAAAGTGTTATCGTATACTCGAGATGTTTATACTTATGTGCATTAATTATTTGCTATCAATTAATTAATTAAATGCATTAAAATAAATTGCATGAATAGTAAATGCATTAAGTAAATATTGCTAAGTCCTGGAAGGTTTATCAAGAAAGTTCATCTTTATTGCCATTTACACCAAAGTGTCCAAGTACATCAATGCTCAAATAAAGATCCATACACTTCTCAACTTCTACTGTGAGCACTTAAAAAATATTCTAACTCTTAAATAAACAAACTACAAGAGTTCAGCTAAGATATGAATGAATGAATGTCATAAATGCAATAGGTGCACATATTTATATAAGCAAGACTAGACACTTCGTTGACACATATACATTGATGTATCAAACCATGCGTCGATAGGCAAACCCATGACAATTCATCATACCCCTACAACTAAATGAAAGCTTGTCCTCAAGTGAACAAAAAGAGAAACAAACTTCTTACAAAAATTTTGGGAAGGCATGGGATTATTGACTGACTAACACACAAATTGACTCAAATTGACGCTAAGTGCCCAAGTGTATGGATTTACAACTTTTACAAAATTTGGTGTTCATGACAACAAAATTGAACATCAATTACAAAAACTTGACATCAAAACCCCTATGGTAGCTTGAAGACGAGGATAAAAATCAAGCGGTCCAAGTGGTGAAGGTTCTTAAGGTGTTGAAGGACCTTCTCTTGCATCTAGTGCATGTGGTTGTTATGGCTAAGGTTGTAGTTATGGTTGTTCAATTGTAGTTACAAGTGTTGGTGAAAGACGAAAAGTATCCAGCAATGCTTTCATCTTCTCCTCCTCACTTCGGGGATCATACATGGTCCACACAACATCACCAATATGGATTGATACAGGAACATCCCATGGACAAAGCATTGCAAAGAACAACTCCTTCACCTTGACAAACTAGGTTGTGAATTGTTTGTGTTCAACATTAAACACCTTGATAGCATTTTGTAGCTCATGGTAGTCACCCATCCTGCGGACTAAGTTCTTAGTTGTTGATTGTTGATCGGTGAAGCACCCTCTGAGAACATCGAGTTCATCATTTGTCATTTCTAGCTTATGCTTTGTCTCCTTATGATGCATGAACTCAGTCTCGTACAACAAGTACAAGCTGGCCACTTGCTTCTCCAATTCTAATCTTAGCCTTTCAACTGTCAACATTGTCAAGTTTGCATAACGGAGGTTGGCAAGCTTCATATATTCCGTCATCTCCTCCATCTGTAGCTCCTTGAGGCAGATCTTTACCTTATTGTACTTGTTCAGTTCATCAAAGATGGGTTGCCACATGTCACCTCCTTGTTGGAGCTATTGGAGGGTCTCACTGACTTTTGCTTTACTAGTTAGATATGCTTTTTTTTTATTTCTTTCTGCATGCCAACTTGGTCCTTATAGTGGTTCTTAACCCTTTCAAATTTGAGGGCCTCATTCTTCCATGTGGCAATCTTGATTGTAGATTTCTAACAAAGAGCACAAACCTTCTTCATCAAGAGATTATGATTTTCTACTGCCAACCTCCTCAGATCCATGGTTACCTTAGCAAGCTACTCTTGCTATTGTCTCATGTATTTAACCAGTTGTTCTTTCTAGAGCTCAACACTATGCAAGTGATAATTATCCTTGGTTAGAACTGTGTTCTCCTTGCGAATCTCTAATAAGTCCTTCTCAGCATTGTAGGCCATTGTTGCTACTATGGACTCATCAAAGACTATAGTCTTCTTGGCATTCTTGGCCACCTGAAGTTTTCCCTGAAGTTGCAGAAAAGCTTCATCTCTAGCTACAACCTAACTAAGAATTGTGGGATCGACTAAGCATGCTCTCATTTTTGCAACCTTAGCAACCAAGCATCAATTTTGCTCTGTGGCTACCTCAAGTTGGGCATTGGTGATGACATACTTGCACTTAGCCTCCAACAGCATCGATTGGGTAGCAATGATGTCATCTAGAAGGTCAAAGACCTCTGAAATTGGATGCCTGGTCCCCACCAGTTGTTCCAGCAACTTCTCATGTTGGGTAGTGTTGAATCTCCTACTTGTTACTCCTTTGGACATTTGCACATCTCTAAGTGCAATGATATCCAGCACAAATACCACAAGAACATTAAGGGCTTCGCCCACTCTATCAACTACCGCCTCGACTACCATTTCCTCCCCTTGGTGTTACATCACTAATGAGAGTAGTTACTCTAGCGATTTATTCTAATTATTAGAGTGGCAGTTTTTCTAATTATTAGAGTAGTTGCTCCCAAGCCTATAAATACAATGCCTAGGTGCACAATTTAGGGAGGGAGTCTTGGAAGAAAGTCTTTCAAGGGAAGTCTTTTAGGAGTCAAGTAGCAAAACTTTTATAGTTAGAGTATTTTCCAAGTGCCTACAACAGGAGGTCTAAGTGTGGATGGATCTTTATTCAAGCATTGTGTACCTGAGCATACCTTGTGTACGGCAATAAAGATGAGCTTTTGGATTCATCCTTGCAGTACTTGAGATTTGTTTTCTTACTCATTTCTTTTATTTTATTTTCTTCTGCATTTATTTTATTATTTTATTTTATGCACTTTACATTTCTGTTATTAGCACACACAGTATGATCACTTCGAGCATGCGTGTAACACTTGGTAACCCAGTGATGAACCACGATATTGAGTTCGCCCCTGCGATATCGCGTATGCAATATCGCAGCCTGCTATCATGCCTATAAATAAAAGGTGGCTTTCCCTTTTACACTTATCTAGATCTAGATCCTTAGCCAAACTATAGCAGTTTTCCCATTCCAAAGTTAGAATAATTTCCATGTGCCCGCAGTAGGAGTCTCAAAGTGAATGGATCTTTATCTGAGCAAATTGTACCTGAGCACACATTGGTGTACAACAATAAAGATGAACTTTCTAATAAACCTTGCAGCATGTGGACTCAGCTAAATAGGATTTAATTACTGTTAATTGTTTAAATGCTTTCTTAGATAATTAATCTCTCTCAACCCTTGACTCTCCTAGTTAAGTGCATTCAGTACAACCGCTTCGAGCACGTGTGTAACGCTTGGTAACCTAGTAACGAGTAGTGTTTGGTAATCCCAGTAGTGTTGCGTTGGTTTAGAATGTGTGCAGTAAGTGGGAACGAATACTAGTGCTAGGATAATTAGAACTTAGTTAATGAATAGTTAATAAAAGTCAGTCATTTAGTCTCTTCACCTTTCCCCTATTAGCATAGGCATTAAAAAGATAAAAGATATAAAAATCATACACCTCAGGCTTACTTAACCATACAACCATGACAATATAAGTAAGTCTGGGAAGACAACGATTGATTAACCTTAAGTGTTCCATTAGGGCACGTAAGCACTTAGTCTTTGGAGTTCAACTGAATCGTGCGTGAGACACTCATATTCGTATGGTTGAGTGTAGGGGTACCTCGCCACTCATCATTGGCGTCGTTGCTGGGGACTTAGTTGTTTGTGTGCTACGTAGAACATAGGAGATCATCCATATCATTGGGAGCTAAAACGAACCCTTAGGGTTGATCAAAATAAAAAAGTAAGATAACTGTAAATAGCACACTGAACAAGACTAAGATGTCTTCTTCTTTGCACAAAAGAACTTCACTGCCTAGGACCAACACTAGAGATAGTCGGTAGCACAACACACATAACCAAAATCTGCCAGTTCCTCAACAATTCTGTGTGGTATATATTCATCACGATGAGTATATACCTGACTTTACCTTTATTCTTTGTCAAGACGAACAAATGCGTTGGAGAGACTTGGAGGGTAACACAGTGTTGCCTCCAAACAGAGCCGTCCCAACATGCTCCTTCGTGCCCTTGTACGAATAGGCATGTCACAGTTATACGCAGAGTATGTTGTATGTGATTACAACACAAGGGACCACCATCCCACAGAAGCGCAACGTCAACGGGACTTGCAGTAGGAGAGTTACCACACATCTTTGAAGGGCAAAGGACCCCATAATGCTCCATCCGTCTTAAGTGAAATTGAGGGTGGTGAACCTATTTCAATAAGTTCTCCACAAAATAATGTTCCCCCTCTTAATGATAGTGAGGAGGTGGTGTATCAGAACCTTCACTTCACAATTCACAACCCTAGCTCTAATCCCCATGAACACCAAGTGTTCAACAAGGGAACACAAACACAAAATAAGGATGGGTAGTCTGATTGTCATCATGATCAGGGCCAAAACCACCGAAGAGAAGGCAGGAAACATCGTCATGGCGATGGTTCTCCTTCTTCTTCACCTTCATCGTCACATTCACCCTCTCCTTCAACATTAGGATGCAGTTATAAGGAACCTAACCGTGAGGATAAGGGTAAGAAAAGTGAGAAACCTCAATGAGAGAGTCGAGAGCGAGGACGAGAGCACTCTAGAGAATCACATCATGAAAGAAGGGAAAGGAGGGAATTGCGTAGACATCACAGACGCTATGAATGAAATGACCACAAAGAACCCCTACTTACAATCCAAAGCATGTTAGACATCATGGAGGCTGTTAGAATACCCACAAGGCACCAGAAAGATAGCAGGATCAAGAGACTAGACATGAATAATATCCCACGATTTGAGGGGGGATATAATGTTGATCCTTAGAACCACTTACAGGCATTTCACGATGCATGTGCCTTTCAGAACATTGAGAACGAGTGGCAAAAGCTAAAGCTATTCCCAAGGACACTGGTAAAAGAAGCAGAAAGTTGGTACCGGTCCTTAGAACTGGAATCCATTCGAAGGTGGAGTATGATGCTAAAACTGTTTAAAAATGGCTTTTTCAACTACTGCTGCCAACACTTTCAACGTGGAAGTTCCCTTCAACATTGAAACTCCTATCATGGTTCAAGGCACTACTAGTGCCAAAAAACTGCTAAATCCAATGCAAGAAATGCACTGATCTCTTAGGATCCAAAACCGAGGGCTTGAGGGATTAGCCCAGCAACATGAGCATTATAGTTTTTTCTGTGCAAAGGTGTAGGCAAATCTGCCCTTGGATTCACATGAACTCGAAGAAAAACATAACTTTCAATTCGCTTACTACAATGGGAATTAATTTATTCCTACCCCCAGCGTTGCTTTGCCTTTAACACAAGCGTACCAAAGGCTTCTAGACCAACTAATCGAGTTGGCTAGGCTTAGGGAGCAATAGGACACAGCGTCCAATCAAGATGACGCTTTCCAAGATGGTCAGGAGGAACTCGATTTTCAATTGGACGAGGGAGGTCTAATCGACCCTGCTCCTATCCCTCCTACTCGGTCCTTCTGGGCCAAACTGGTGTCTGCTACCACTCCCTTTGCAATCATGCCTACGCTCCAGCAACCCGCAACCACAGCTGTTGTGGGTGGCGACACTAACCACGCAACGTTTCAATGCCCGCTCTCGCCTGTCTCACCTATTCCATTTGCAACTACTTTCTCGTCGCAGGCTATTCAACAGTTAATCCCTACAAGGCAGCATACGCTAATTGTAGCTACCCTGCCACATGTGCACACCATACCAACTTCACAAACATACACGACTGTTGCCTTATTCACGTCAGCTCCACCTATTGTGGTGGGCCTCGGCCCATCCACATGGTGGGCCTCGTTTGCCTCTTCACCTATTTTACAATCGTCGTAGATGTATCACTATGTGCATTCGCAAATACACCAAGCCTTGCAAACGATGTAATCCAACATGGGGCTATGGTCTACGCTGCCAGCAACGTAAATTGTCCATCTGGCAGTCCAACCCGCGGTTGCTACCCAAACAACACCACCTACCGGGTGGTGGACAACCCAAGCAGTACCGCTTGTGGGGGTCGTCCCAATAGTACCGCCGATGAGTTGCACTGCCACTCTTGCCATGCCACATGTGGGGGCTACTTCTGCAGCACCCCAACCCTCTACAACGTTGTCGGGTTTGGACCAAGCATTTCAGCTTATCCAGACCCTCATTGAGGAAATAAAATGTCTCAAGGCTACTGGGTCTGATACAATACAAGTTATGGACTTTTACCAAGACAACCATATTAGCTTTGTAATCCCTGCTTTGACATTGCCTCCAGGGATATCTCTCCCATACTTCACGAAGTACGATGGGGAGGGGGATCCCAACGCGCATCTTGTTACTTTTAAGTCTGAGTCTTTGCTATTGCAACAATGGTTGCACATGATTATTCGCATCTTCGCCATGTCCTTAGCCAGGAAAGCTTTGGACTGGTACCATGCGCTGTCATGCTCATCCATTTCGACTTTGGAAGAACTGCTAACCCAATTTGTGACATGCTTCAAGTATAACTTGAAACCAAAAACCACGCTGAATCAGTTGATGAGCGTGAAGCAAGACCCTTTAGAGCCAGTTCAGAAGTTCATTCAATGTTGGAGGGCAAGCCTTAATGAAATCTACAAGCCCATTGCGAAGGCCCACTTGCTGGCTGTCTTCAAGGGTGTAGTGAACGACTTCATTAAGTTGAAACTGTACTACCTCGCTCCTCGCTCCCTTAGTCAAGCTTTCACTCAAACCAAAAGCATACAGGACGTGGTCGAAGCAAGCAAAGACAGGGCCTATATCGCTTACAAGAGCACCTTTGCAAAGAAGGAAAAGGGTAAGGCCCCAACAACCACGGTGGCCGTTGTGGCAGCTGAGGCTAAGCCCAAACCCAGCAACAACAGTAGCAAGACTAGTAAGAAATTGACCACATAAGTGGCTAACCCTGTGCCCGAACTGGGCCATGCGCTGCAACCTGCTACACCTACACCTGAGACATCTACACAACCTAAACCCAACTTTGAGCGTAAGGACCGTTCAAAGTACACCTCACTACCTCTAAAGCCTTTAGAGCTTCTAAAGCAGTTATTCGCAATAGGGTACATCCAACATAAGAAAATGTTGGAAAAAGCAAACGGTAGGCATCAACGCTACTGTGAACTCCTTAGGAACCCCTCATTGGCCTTGCCCAACGAACCTCCAGTTCCTAGGAATTTCAGGCTAGACAGATTTTGTGACTACCACCAACTATGTGGTCACAATACGGATTACTATCTGTCGTTGCAAGATGACATCCAAAGATTGATTGATGGGGGAAAACTGGTGCTAGATGAAAGCAACCCCATGCGCCTCAAAAACCAATCTATGTATGTCTATACAAATCCTCTCAACGCCAACAATTTTGGCTATGTCATCAACTCTATCAGCATTGACAGTGATCCCAGGCTACCCAGGCGACCATTTGTGATTCGTGCACCTCAGCGTGGAGCATCAGCACTGCTGACGGTTGGCCTAATCCTGCAACAACCATTCGTTCTAAAAGTCCCACCATAGGCACCCACTATTGCGCCACTTGTTAATAGAGCCATGCGGCCCCACCAGCTAACACCCCTAGCTCCGTTTGTCATTGGGGGATCGACGTCTTCGATAGCCCCTTTCCTATGCAATAAAACTAAGCAGCCTCCTTGCCTCACAAGGTGGATAGTACACTGGGCGGATGAGACATTAAAAGGGAATACCGTTGAAGGGTGCGTTTGGCAAACACACTTTTAGGCCTCATAAAAAAGGGACAGTGTGTGCCAAGTGCAAGACACACTTGTAGGCCTCATCAAAAATATGATGAGATACCTCGGTCATGTCAGGTGAGAGTGTAGGCACAGTTCCAACTTTCATGAGTCGTGTCGGGTCCCATTTGAGTCGAGAGGTTGCAACGATATGAAAAGCGTAGCAATCGCATTAGCATAACAAAATCAAAAAATTTAAGAGTTTTCAGCATAGCAAGACAAAAGCGTTTAACACTAATACCTACCTGAGTCAAGGTCCGCCTGTCGAAGGTGTTTGATCATGTCATCGATAAGGCCTTACATGAATGTAAATTTATTAGGGAGCTTGGCCCATGACTTTGCACGAACCGGAGAAGGCCCTACAACCTCAGCAGTAGCACCTACCACACAATTGAGCCCATCAACAATAGCCAAAATGAATTACAAAAAAAGGATAGAAAACGTATCGCCAAACTCACCAACGTCCAATTGCGACCTTTCTTCTTGCCAAGGTAAGATGATGGTTATAGCCTAGGTGGAAGGTCCTGCCAAGTCCATACAGGTCCCTTTCTCATGCGCTGGCGCCTTTCCTTTCAGGTGACAAGTGTTCTCTTTATTCAAGGGAGGTGCCTCTTCATGGGCAAGAGGCTCCCTAATGACTAGAGTTCCTGCCCTGGGGGCAAGAACTCCCTTATTCCTAACCAGGGTCCTTTCCTCTGAAACTGGGGCCCTAGCATCACCATCCATCGCCCTTGCCTTAAGGGTCGACACTTCCTCATCACCTTCTTCTTCTTCTTCCTCTGCTAGCAAAGAGAAGGTGTTTGCGTCAATTCAAAACAAACTAACTCAAAATAGATGCTACGCTATACCATCTAGCACGACATAACGTAGCAAACAATGGCAAAATAAACATTACACTAAACTGCTTACCAATAGGGGGTTGTGTCCTCTTCAGCTTAAGCCGTAGCCTTTGTCCCTCTTCCTCCTCCACACAAAGGGTTTCCCTGGCTAGAGGAGGTCTCTTCCTTCGCAGATCCTAGGGTACAGTTTCAGCCATGAGATGCTCTCCCCACGTCACGCTACCGGCTATAGCAGGGGATGTCTCCTGCATACTGTCTTGACTGCGAATGTTGCGAGCCATCATACCTTTGGTCGTTACAGATAGTGACTCCCCGACTACCTTCAGGAGGTCTTGGGCTCACATGGTCTGGAGGACCTGTCGAATCCAGGGCCTGGGAATCTGGTTGCGATCACATTCGACCCAGTTCCCATTCTCTTGAGTCACCAAAAACTCTGCAAAGCACTTCAGATAGCCTATGTAGAAGGCATAGTGTATATTGAAGCGGACCTCCATTTTTTCATGGAGTCCCAAAATCTCACCTCGTAAGCCATTGTAGAGGAAGTTGGCCTAGTTGTAACAGGCCCCCTCCTCCATAATATCCTGCATTATCTAGGCTTGCTCGAGCCCCAAGACCTTCCCTTGGGTGAGCAGTTGGGGAAATGCGCGAGCATAGAAGGTCGGGTAAATCTCTATGGCGAGTCTGCTCTTAAGTTGATCCATGGGGAACTCCTGTCGCTCCTTGACAAATCACAACCACTCCTTGATGTCTCCCTTCATCAAGGTCAGTTCCTATTTGCGCCTCAACTCTATGGAGGCGCCGTTAGTGGGAACACCAAACACGTCCGTAAATAGTTGGTCATTGATTTTAATGACCACTCGCATGCCCCACACGAGTGTGTAAAAATGGCTTTCCTTCTCAAAAAAGGAATTGACCAGAGAAAGCATCTCGGTGGTCGGAACGTTTGGGTTCGGAGCCACGAACAAATCCATGAGCCCTGCCTTTTGGATGTTCCTGACCAGGGAGGCTGGGGCCCTTTGGTCCAATCAGCACTGGCACATTGCCACTTCGCCGTATTTGAAATAAATGTTTGCTCCTTGTGATTTGGCGGTCACCATCGTCACCTCCCAAGGTTTCTTTGCCCCTGCAACAGTATCCATAAAAACACACTTAGCATGGTGACACAGAGTTGCTTGCATACAGGGAGTAGGCGTTCATCAGCGGCGCAGCCTGCTGGGGGGGTCACCAAGGCACAGCACTGGGAGAGACACGTTGTGGCTGACTAAAGAATCCGTAAGCTGCCCTTATTGCCTAGGTGAGATGGACTCTCTAGAGGGCCCCGGAAGGGGCGGGGAACGAACTACGTGATGCATGAACTTAGAAAGCATTTGGGCATGCACCATTTGCCTTTCGACCCACCGAGTCTATATGGTAATGGGGATAGCGAAAGTACTATCACCATGGCTTCTTCAACTGTGACCAGCTTGAGGGGTAGTTCCCATTCCCTGTCCAGCCAACCCTTCTCCTCACATTGACGGTAGATAGTGGGAAAAATATGTAGGTAAGATCGGTATTCCCCTCCACACTGGCCGATCATGCCCGCTCGCAAGTTCTCAGCAGAGGAGAACTCTTGCAAGGTCACCTTTGCTATAGCTAGAAGGCCCGCTTGGTCGTGAAGTCCCTTATCATTGATATAAAACTTGGTGGCAAACACATGTCATTAGCATTCAGCCAATACGGTCGGCGTTGCACAACATAGTGGAGCTCAATTGCAAAACTCACTCACCAGCACAGTAAACAGTCCCTTGTGGGTTTTGAAAGCACGTCGCTATGAAATGTGCAAGGAATAGTGTGTTGTACTGGTTATAGCAGTTGTATTCAGGCATGTCCCAGATCTAGGCTAAACGCCTTAATTCTGTTGAGTGTTGGTTGGGCCCCTCTCCCTGCATACTTGCAAATTCCCTATCGGTAAAATATCTTAGGATGCTGCGACTCACCCTAGGCAACATGGCTTCTATTATGCCGGATGACTCCACCTTCTCCAAGGAGGACTAGATGATCACACTAAAGTGGTTAAGAAGGAACTGCAAAAAGTCTTGCGGCCCATCTCTTAACCAAATTGCCTATTCTCTTAAACATATCTGGGGAGAAGGGGCGTTGGTCACTGGTTTTCTCACATGGCACAGGACCCCGTTAATGTATAAAATGATTAATCTGGACGTTGGCCCTGCCCTATATGTCACAATCATTGAATGTTAGCACCATGCCTACTTAAAGGCAATGTGCGCACAACATAGCAAAGTCTAGTGGTTTGTGTGTATAGCGTAACATACCCCTCCATCCATGCATAGCGTAGCAAGGGTGTGAAAGCCCAGAATAGAAAAACCATGTGAATAAGCCTAGCGTACAACAAAGCAACTGATGACATATACTAATAAAACACATGTCGCCCTACCACATCATGCATGGGCTAGCCCCCTCTTTGAGATTTTTATGTCACGACATGCTAGGGTTAGGCAACTCAAACTTCCTTAGCCCCCGTGGTTATAACAACTGTGGCGGTGGTGGTTTCAGTGACCCTACATGCAATCGTGATGCAACGTTCATACATCTACCAACCGAGACGATGGTGGCAACGATGCAAAGGTCAACCCTACGCAACCACATAAAATGCAGATAGTCACGAACGAATGCAAAACAAATAAGATGCAGAATGAAGGTAGAAAGTAACTAAAAGCGCAAAAATAAGGGGCAGAGGAGGCACAATAACCTACTGGGTCAACAGTGTGCTTTGTTGCGCCGCAACCCACGCTTTCGATGCATGCATCAAAGCCTTCTCCGTCTCCGCAACCCTTGTAAGCGCCAGGTAGGTCTTAGAAGCCATTGTCCTGTTTGCAGATTTGTTTGCAAACTGACACCTTTCGCCGCAAAAGCTCGCTTTATCAGCCGAATAACACAATTTCTCCACGCTCTGAAATCACCTTATGCTTAGATGTAGGCTCTGCTCTCTTACGGTAAAAATGGCAAAATCACCAAGGTTAAACCCCCATTTATAGCCATGATGTCAAGGCAGGGAAACTTGCCTCTCTCTCTCTCTCCCCGATTAATGTGAGGCATGCTATACAACGTAGCATGCTCATCATGACATCACAGCACTATTAGCATTAAAGTCTTGACATGCTTCAAGCTAGTTATTTGCCTTCCCAAAAACAAAAGAAAATAATATACTTGTTTTTGGTTAAGGGTCCGAAAAGACCTTAAACTAGTAACCCTACTAATCACGATATAAATGGTTCGAAAAGACCTCAAACTAAGTAGCCCTAGCACATTTGCATCCCTAACAGTCTACAATGACATTAAACTAACAATACCATGTGCTTGCATTGACAGTTTCCACGTCTTCTTCCACATAGGCAATATCGCAATCTCTGGCAGTTTCGCACCTACAATTAGCGTTTTCACAGCAACAGCTTGATATTTCTCACATTTGCAAAGTTTCCTATTCCGCATACTATTCTTTTGCATGGCATGTCGCAGTTTGACAGTCCGAAATGACACTAAACTAGCACTCTGACACTTGCATATCGATAGCCACACAGCTTCACACCAGCAGTTTTACACCTCTTGCGGCCCTACGTTCTTGTGCCTTGGCGATCCACCCTAATCTTAAAATGGCGAACCTGCAACCTCATCATTGCTTTGCAAATTTCTGTTGCACAATGTCTCTAACAGGAACCTCTTAACTAGGCTTTCGTCTTATGATGGCAGGTCAAGCGGGAGATGGGAATCCATCGTGACCTTTCCGCGCCTTTGATGATAGTAGGACCATAGGGTGAATTTGCAAGATAGTTGAACCCCACCATGATCAAGTAGGGGGCGACCATGACTAGCACTATAGCAACCTTAGAGACGTCCCCAGACTGGCCCAAGCATTCGGTCAAATCTCTAGACCTAGAGGCTAAGGATGTAACTAAGGATCCTCTCGTCGAGACACCTATGACCACGTCAAAGGGGGAGATGAAAATGTTAAAACTTAGCTCCCTCCTAGACATGCAAATGCGCAAAGATGTAGCTAAGGTCCCGCAAGATAACATTGATGTCTTCGCATGGTTGTACAACGACATGCCAGGTCTGGATCTACGGCTGATTTAGCACAACATCGTCCTAGACCCACACGTAAAACCAGTCAAGCAGAAGGCTTGCAAAATTAAGCCAAAAATTGCACTAGTCGTGCGAGATGAAATCACTAAGCTCTACCAAGCAGGTTTCATTTGCGCAGTTGATTATTCAGAGTGGGTGTCCAACGTCGTTGTAGTTTCAAAGAAAATAGGAGGAATACGAATCTGTATAGACTTTCGAGATTTGAACAAAGCAATGATCAAAGATGACTTTCCACTTCCAAGCATTGACCAACTCATTGATACCACGGCTGGCCATGCTCTGCTATCCTTTATGGATGGTTTCTCCAAATACAACCAAATCTGTATTAACCTAGAGCACCAACTGTCCACAACCTTCATGACCCCATGGGGAACCTCCTGCTATACCATGATGCCTTTCGGGCTCAAGAATGCTGGAGCAACCTACCAGTAGGCCATGACTTACATTTTCAGTGACTACATCCTGGAAACATTAAACGACTACGTGAATGATATAGTAGTCAAATCCAAGGAAGCAGTTGACCACTCACGTGACCTAGGGGTAGTTCTCAAATGTTGCCAAATGCATGATCTACGCCTCAATCCAAAGAAATGCTTCTTCGAGGTGAAAACTGAATGCATGCTAGGGTTCATGGCATCGGAGGTCGGAATACGAGTAGATCCCAACAAAGTTAAGGCCATCGTCAACCTAGCACCTCCCACAAACCTTAAGGAGTTATGCGGTTTACAAAGTAGAGTGCAATTCATTCGAAGGTTTATAGCAAGGTTGACCAACAAGTTACACCCCATGCAACATCTTCTAAAGAAGGGGGTTAGCTTCAAATGGATGACCCAGTGTCAACAAGCCTTCGAAAACCTAAAGGAGGAACTCTCACACCTCCCGACTATGCATCCGCCACAAGGGAACAAACCATTCTTCATTTACCTCACCACCTCTGACACGTTTGTCGCTGCACTGCTGTGTCAGAAACAGGACAATGGTTTCAAGATACCGATGTACTATCTAAGTGACGTGCTAATAGCGCATGAGACAAGGTACAACAAAGTGGAAAGGAATTTCCTGGCCCTAGTGTTCGCACTAAAAAAGTGACGACACTACCTGTTCCACAGCACAGCCAATGTCATTTGCAAAGGCAACATACTCCGAGCTATCACTAACAACTTGTACGAAAGTAGTAGGATAGCCTGATGGAAGGCAATAACCGTGGAGTTCGACCTATGCTATGTAAGCTAATTGTCGACCAAGGGTCAAGCCATAGCAACCCAACTCACGGCTTTGCCAATCGATGACCAAGCAACCATAGACCCTACATTCTCGGATGAATACGTCAGAAATGTCCATGTCATCCCGTTGCATTTTGAAGCCATATTACATTTTGACGGTGCATCAACCACGCAAGGAGGTAGCACTGCTACCATAATCACGTTTCCCTCTAGGGAAATGCACCCATTTGCTTATCGATTTACGTTCCCTTGTACCAACAATGTGGCAGAATATGAGGGGTTAATCAGAGGCCTCTTAACTGCCCAAGCGCTACGCATACAACACCTGACCATTTGGGGAGATTCACAATTAGTTGTGAATCAGGTCACCAAGGTCTACGCTTGCAAGGCTAAGCACCTGCAGCCCTACTGCGATCTAGCAAAAACCCTGCTCAAGCGATTCACAACCATAAATGTGCAACACGTGCCACGTAATGCAAACACTGTGGCAGATGCTTTAGCTACTCTCACGCTAAACATTCCATCACATTCTTTGGCAAACCTACCAACCTCAATCATAGAATGCGTAGAGCCTATCATTCAGGAGGAACACGTGGCATCTATCAGTGCTGCAGATACCCAGGAATGGTACGCCAATGTCAAAGCTTAGCTATAGTACAACGAGCCCCTAGAGTGATTGACATTTGCCCAAAGAGATGTAATTTGCAAGCGTGCCTGGAAGTACGTGCTCATGGGGAATGACACCCTATGCCGACGCTTCTACGATGGGATATTGCTAGTATGCTTGGGTGGCGAGCTAGCGTAGAAGGTAGTTAATGAGGTACATGAGGGGCTGTGCAGTGGACATATAGCACCCAGGGCTATGGCTGCCAAAATCAGATGCCTAGGGTACTACTGGCCCCGCATGGAACATGATTGCCTATTGAAAGTCAAAACATGCAACACATGCCAAAGATATGCAAATCTCATACACATAGCGCCTACAGACCTACATCCAACGCAAATCACGTGGCCCTTTCCATGATGGGGATTAGACCTCATAAAGCCTATCATGCCTAAATCCTCTGCAGGGCATAACTTCATTATCACTGCCACCAAGTATTTTACCAAGTGGGTGAAGGCTATTCCCTTGAGGAAGAGAACGTTGCAGCAAATTTGCCATTTCATCCTCAATAACATCATGACAAGGTTTGGGCTTCCAATGACTATTGTGATCGACAATGGGCCACAGTTCAACAGTATGAAAACCTGAACCTTCTGTAGCAATCTAGGTGTTAAACAATCATTTTCTTCCCCTTACTATCTGCAGGCGAATGGGTAGGTGGAGGCTACAAATAAGTCTATCATGAACTTATTGAAGCAGATGCTTAACAACAGTAAGAGGCGTTGGCACAAGCAAATCCTCTACGTCCTGTGGGCATACAAAACAACATGTAGAACTGCAACAAGTAAGACCCCTTACAGTCTCATTCATGAATCTGAAGTTGTATTGCCTCTTGATTTGTAGGTACCATCCCTCCAGATAATCCTCGTAGACGTTGTAAGCAAAGCCTGGAACAACGAGTCACGAATCATCAACCTCGACTCGATGGAGGAGGAACACGTGTAGATGTTGAGACACATCGAGCACTACCAAAGCAAGCAGCAGCAAAAGCACCATGTAGACCTGCATCAACGACCACTACAGAAGGGAGACCTCATCTTCAAGGCCACCTATGAACACGCGAGCAAATTCTCAGCCAACTAGGAAGGCCCTTACGTGGTTACTGAAGCCTTTGAGAATGGAGCCTTCAAGTTGGCGGACATGAACAGTAACGAGTTCGCCAACCTGGTAAATCACTCATACCTCAAGCCGTACTACGCCTGAAGCGCTACGGTCACGGAATCCAACATCATTCGCTACGACGTTAAACTAGCACCGACACCGAGCAGCGTCCACAACGACGATAAACTAGCGACATCGGGCACCGTCCACCACGATGATAAATTGGCATGTACGGTCTGCTGGGACCTTAAACCAGTACAGCAATCTACTGAAACCCTAAACCAGCACATGGTCTACCAAGACCTTAAACTAAGTTTGCATTGCAGCCTCAGCATGCACTAGCACCAGACACATCTCAAGCGAGCGAGCATGATGCCAACGTGTGGGTGGGTCATCGTAGCTCTGGAACGTGGTTCACGATGCACTAAAAACACAGTCTAGGGCATGCACGATGTCGTCACCCTAGGCATCACGTTGACTCTCTGAATATGTCGTATGGTATCATACTGGCTCTCCGAACCTCCCGTCGCCATGGCCCATTGCCTTGACAGTGGTTTTGGGACTAGTTCCCGCATTTAGAGTGCCAACAGTATTATGGCCTAGCCACAATACTGACGCTCTAGCTCCCTGTCAATGCATGGGTTTGCATGACGTTTGCTATATGGTAGCTGACCCTATGGCCGAATTAGAAATGCAAACCCTTGGCAGGGATTCCAGGGCATCCGCACCCATAGCAACTCCCGACGCCTTCAGGACCAGTTCCTCCATGTCAGGTGCTGCGAAGGTCACTGTTGGCCTTCCTACTTGAGACGTCACACACCAGTGATGGTGCCCAAGAGTGAAAACAATGCCAACAGCCAGTAAGACCTTTGCCCTCGCAAGCGCATCTCACCACAACAGCAATTGCTACCGTGTCACGAAGTGAGTGTCTCGGCTAGCTTGGCTACTACAGAGTGCAAACTCCCATGACGTGTGTAACACAGCTCGCCACTTGGGAAACACCAACACAAGTTCCATGACGTGCGTAACACAGCTCGCCGCATGGAACGCATCTGTAGGCAGGTCAAAACCTTCCACGGATGTAATGAAACTCATCCCGTAAAGGAAACACCTGCCCTACAAGAGTTTGAAGAACAACACCAACTGGAGATGAAAACGTGAATGAGTCCCTCAGAGCACTCCTATGAGGGACTCTGCTAAACATCATCTTCGCTCTGTACCTTAGCCTCTACAAAACCAATGCAACACTCTAAAATGCTGCCAAGCGACGTCTCGGCATTCACTACGCGACAACCTTAACATTTCACCTACTGTGATGTTTCGTATTCTTTGCCAACATCTATCAAGCCTGTTCTCCAGATGTCGACAAAGAGGGGCCAATGAAACACCCCAAAAAATTGTGAGGCCACTCTTGCTTCGACAGGCCTTGAAATTCGCACGCCGGCATGGCAGTTTGTCAAGAGGAGAATGCCCCAAGCTTAAGCTGACTAGTTCAACAAATTTTATACTTTGGGCATGAATAGGCTCCATAGGTCATCCTGCTTATTCATCCAAGTAGCTTACCCAGTGACAACCTACTCAGAAATGACGCATAGGATTGGCAGCAACATTCTGGGTGCGTGAAATAGTTCGACAAGTTTTCTAAGTCACGAAGTTTGCTACGCTACGCCTTGCTATACAATGTAGCAAGCTTCAGAAGACTGTAGAATAAAGTGCTACACTACGGTATGCCACGCGACGTAGCATAGCAAAGCAACCGCTCTACAAGCTAATCACTTCGCCCGATTTCAAGTCCTTCAACAATGTTCTTTTTCGTGAGGAAGCGGCAAACCATGTCTGCTGTTATGTTACGTTGAGCTACATGGTACAGTAATCCTGCGGAAGGAATAGGAGGGCGCTCAAAGGGCAGAATCAACAAACTTATAAGTCTCTTAACGTAGGAAGCAAAGTTAGCAAACCAACAAAGTCTTGTTTCAACCAAGTCTAATCGCTACGCTACGCTATGCTACGTAGCGTGGCAAGCTAGCAACGTGTAATGTAGCACACAACAAGGTGCTACGCTACACCAAGCACGCTACGCTATAACGAACAGCAGGGCATGCGGGTGGATGCACAACATCAATGCACTTCACCTAATTGAATCGTTGGCATACGTTTCTGGATGCTGACGGCGCAGGTATGGCACAACAGACTCACAGTCACAACGGTCTTGCAGATCTAACGATGACACGTGGCACGTGTGGCGTTAGTAAGTCAACGGAAGTCCATGGCGTGTGGCGTCCAAATCGCCCCTTTTACATGCTCTCGGTCTTATAAATACCCCATTAGCAACATTCAAAAAGGCTCCAGTTCCACTTAGTTTCAAATTCTTGAAAAAGCACCAAGCATTGTAAGCTTTTTGTTCAATATTGTGGACAGCAAGCATCCCCAGCTGACATTCCATTATGTCCCCTTTTCTACCGCCTTGGTAGAATCCCTATGCTATTAGCTCCAAAATCCGCACCTAAGCGCACAACTCGCCTACTCTATATACCTTTGGTTACCTTAGGGATTTTTTCACGTCGTCGCGCTATGCAATCGACTATATCCACTTTGTCAAAGTAGATTTGTAGCTTCTGAGCAGTGCACTTTTCTAACTGTATTTTACTTTGATTCCTGTCTATCATTGCATACTGCACTACTTTTCTTCTTTATTTATTCTCATGCATTGTCTCACATCATTTTACTTTTTTTGTCCTCACTTCTAAAAATATATGTTGCAAAAGGCTATATAGACGTTGATTTAAGTCCTTGTCTGATCGACCAGACCATTTAGGGCACCTTGTGTCTGCACACACCTAGCACGGCCCTCCCGCAGGCACGAGGTCGAAACTGTCATGCCCACCGACCCATCAATGTTTTCCAGTTGTCGACATTTTTAGTCACTATAGATTAACTATGTCATCTCATAAATGCACTTAGGCATGAAACTAGGAGAACCCTTGGAATGTATGCCCAAGGGAGATTATTAGAGCTTAGGTCCCATCAGACCCATCGATTGCTGGAGCAAGTAGCTAAGGAAGAAGGAGAGCTACATAAGAGAGAAAGTGCGAATGAATACAATCGTGATCCTTCCCTCCAAAAAAGGGAAGTGAGATTCTATGAAGATGAGGAAGAGTCACCACTTGCAGAGATGGTGAATAGGAAAACCTTGCCACTCCAGAAACTAACAATAGAAGTGTTGGCCAAGGTAGACTAAATGCAGGACTCCTTAGATAGTAGATTTGAAACTGTTCTAAAAATTGTAGAGGAGTCTAAGGAGCGAAGTAGTGACCATGATGAAAATAAAAAGAGGGATTTGGACCATGCATGTAACAAAGGTAAGGGTAAAATGACCATCACCAAAGAGGTTGTGGATTCTGATATGGACAATGACAGTGGATGTGAGATATGCCAGTATGGCCATCCTAAGGGATGTTGCCCAATAATCTCACATCTACAAGAGTCTGGGATGTATGCACTTAACCCACAACTTAACAAACGGTAAGCACCCCGATGGTTACCTTATCCCTAAGTTTCACCAACCGCTAACGTATTATCCAAGTGGAACTCCACTTCAACCTATTGAGCAACACCAGTAGTGGCAATACCCATAGTCATGGGGGATGCCACCACCTAGGCAACAATACCCTTACCGGCAACTGGATCCATATGGCTATTACGTGTAGCAGCCAGTCTCTCCAAGTGACTCTGTTGGTCACGCAACCCCACAACGTCACTACCAAGCTCAAAAGTATTATAGGACTCCTTCTCTTAGGAGAGACACACCACATACATATCATCCTTCGAACCCATTTGTGACTCTTGCACCGATAGCTCCACGACCACCTGCTCTAGCAATGCAAAGGGAACTGCCCACCAACCGTAGCAACATAATGCTATGAGAGCTGTAAATCTTCAACCCGCTAATAGTTCTGATAATCATACAAGGAGAAGACCTTTCTTCAGAACCAACAGTCCAAACAAGCTCTCACAACCACAAGCGGTTGAGCCTTGAAACATTCCTCCATCAAATAAGGCTTCGGAGCTCCCTTCAAACCAAAAATAGAGCTCAACGCACATGGTTATGTTAACACATACTGTTACTGACTAGATTAAGGAGGGCCACTTTGTCAGGAAATTATCTAACCCTAGAAGCCCTTTAATTTATCTCCAAGTAACCTTGTAAAGCTCTTCTAGACTCAAGTTCCGGAGTCAACTTGATATTGCAAGAAATGAATAAAGCCTGCAACCTACCCCCACTAAAGAAGAGCAATATTGGCTTAGAGTTGTCTAACTAGTCCATCACTGTTCCTTTGGGATTAGTGGAGGACATCGTTACCACTGTGTGTAGTTGGTCATACCTAGCTGATTTCCTAGTGGTACAAGTCAATAATGACAAAGGGGACTTCCCAATAATAATGGAAAGGGCATGGCTAAGTACCGTGAACACATGCCTAGGAATCCGTGATCTTTCCCTAGAAATATCTAAGGAAAACACTTATGGGAAGATTGAAAAGAAGAAAGTTCCATGCATCACATACAGTGATACAGGGTGTGATTGCTTACAGGAATGTTCAGCATTGCTTGCATGCAACTAGTGTGCACCAGAGGTTAACATACAAAGGTTCTTGTATGTAGCAACCATACAATAAGAAAACACCTAGTGGTTGATAGCTAACCAAGAGAGCAACTCACCAATATGCATGGAACTAACTGAGGGAACAACGTGTGCACACATTGAAAGCATAGATGCACTGGAGTATGAGTGTTGCCAACTTCCAACCCTTAATCTGAAAACACCAATCAGGGAAAGTTGGAAACTCTTAGAAACTTCAAATGAGTTCTTCGATAGGAGAATACTAGTCTGTGTGCAATAGACCAAATCTTATCATGAACCTAGAATGGTCTATGCACATAGCACATCGGAGAAAGGATGACCTCGTTCACCATTTTGGATGTCCCCCTTCCAGCTCAGTCATGGGGGAGATGGTCACCTATGCTGATCTATCGAGGCCCTCAGTTTCTTTTTTTAAGTTTTTTTTTACACATTTTTGTTTCACACATTTTTTTTACATATTTTTGTTTTACAAATTTCTTTAACTTTTCTTGTTTTTGTTTTGCAACATTGTTCAAACTCTTTCATTTCTTTGTGTGTTTGTTTATTTTGTTCAGTTTGTCACCTAATAAGTGCTCCTGATGATGGTATGAGCTGTATTCTATTGATTGCTAATGCTTGGTTTTTACCTTTAAGTTATGATGTTGATACCTTGGTATGGTTATTTTGATATAATAGGCAATGAGTCCACATCATCCATACGTCCATGAATTTTTATGGTCTCTCTTGGCTTGGAACTGTACAATCACCTTCCTTAAACAATAAGAACTATCAACGAATCGGTGACTGAGTATTTCTCAAACTAAGGAAGGACTCAAGGATTGAAAAGGGTGTGACTTCAAGAGAACTTGATGCATTTGTGTTAGCCATTTTCTTGGATGCTTGGATGTTTTCTTCTTGAGTTTTCCTTACCATTCCAACATCACTCCATTATCGGGAAGCCAAGCTAATAAAAATAATAAGTCTTTGCATGATGTGGTTCTCACGCAAAACAAAAAAAAACAACAACAACAAAGTGAGAATTCAAAGCACACCCCTTAGATGAAATAATCATCTAGGCTACAAGCACTAGTTATGGAACTAAAATAAACATGTTCCCTCTAACTAAAGCCCTTCTTGCTTCCTACTTTCTCCTCTTTCGCTTCGTCGAAATGGTGGTGACTCTTTGATAAAGGCATTCTTGTTACTTCAAGTGTATGGAGGGGCCAAATGTATTAATGTGAAGTCACTGGATGTGGATTGTTTAAGGCCAGATTTGGAATGGGATCTACTAAGTCACATTAACCATTAATATACAAGGGACTATACACCACCTTATTCTTGAGATTCCATTTAATTCTCTTCTTTCCATCCTTCTTTTTCCATTTATCACCTCATTGCCGGTTGTATCAATAGTCTATATTTTGGTTGATGCATTGTTTTCTTTTTGGTAAACTCTTGTGGTTAAGAATTTAAATCTTGCTTCCAAATGACATTTCCAGAGCCTACGGACTCTTTGAATGCAAGATTGTCAATGCATTAAAGGCATGAGCCTACTTTGGGGAGGACCCACATTCCTATTTGGTGCATCCATTAAATTCTGTCCCTTAAACATTTCCGTAATCACTATTTATTTTGTTCATCTCCATCTTTGACATCCATTTTATTGGTGTGGCCGTTGTTTCTTTTTCTGCATCTTTCTTATTCCTTATCTTTTTCCATTCTACTCGCTACCAGAGGTTTGCTCTCAGTCATGGGGGTTTTGGTCCAATTTTTTCGATTTTCTCCTAACCCCTACACCTCAGGTAGTCACTAGTATTATATCTCCAAATCCGCATTAGCCATATCACAACTCAACCAATGGACCTTAAACTGAAGCAAGGTATTAACTGCATTGTGATTCATTTACCCTTGCTAATATCAAACTATGTTGTGTGTATAGATGGAAATCATACAACAACAAATTGGATTTGGAGGAAACACTTGGAATGGACTAGTGTTGAAGTAGTTATGCAAGGAACAAGATTGATGACGTGCTTATGGATGAACAAAAAAAAAGCGTAATCTTGGCATCGGCAACAACAGATTTCTTCTTTTCTCTATCTCTTCTCTCTTCTCTCTTAGCTACGAAATAAGGTTGGATGTCAAATGTGTATAGTATTCACTTTTGTTGTCATGAATACTAATTTTTCATGTATTGTAATGGTGATCCGTTCACATGTCACCCGTCATTCAAGTCAATAATCTCATACATTCCCAATATTTTGTAAGGAACTCAAGGACGAGTTTTCATTCATTCATGGGGGTATGATGAGCCGCAATATTGAGTCCGCCCCTACGATATCGCATATGCGCTATCGCAGCTTGCTATCATGCTTATAAATGAGAGGCGGCTTTCCCTTTTTCACTCATCTAGATCTAGACCCTTAGCCAAACTATTGCAGTTTTACCATTCTAAAGTTAGAATAATTTCCAAGTGCCCGTAGTAGAAGTCTCAAAGTGAACGGATCTTTATTCAAGCAAATTGTACCTGAGCACACATTTGTGTACAACAATAAAGATGAACTTTCTGATAAACCTTGCAGCATGTGGACTAAACTAAATAGAATTTAATTACTATTAATTTTTTAAATTCTTTCTTAGATAATTAATTTGTCTCAACCCTTGACTCTTCTAGTTAAGTGCATTCAGTACAACCGCTTCAAGCACATGTGTAACGCTTGGTAACCCAGTAAGGAGTAGTATTTGGTAATCCCAGTAGTGTTGCGTTGGTTCAGGGTGTGTGCATTAAGTGGGAACAAATACTGGTGCTAGGATAATTAGAACTTAGTTAATGAATAGTTAATAAAAGTTAGTCATTTAGTCTCTTCACCTTTCCCCTATTAGCATAGGCATTAAAAAGATAAAAGATATAAAAATCATACACCTCAGGCTTACTTAACCATACAACCGTGACAATACAAGTAAGTTTGGAAAGATAACAATTGATTAACCTTAAGTGTTCCATTAGGGCACGTAAGCACTTAGTCCTTGGAGTTAGACCAGATCGCACGTGAGACGCTCCTATTCATATGGTTGAGTGTAGGGGTACCTCGCCACTCACCACCTAGTAACGAATGGTGTTTGGTAATCCCAATAGTGTTGCACTAGTTTAGGATATGTACAACAAGTGAGAATGGATACTGGTGTTAGGATTAATTTAAAGCCTAGTTAATCAGTAGTTAAGTTAAATTAGTCACTTAGTTATCTCTCTCTCTCCTCCCTTATTAGCAGCAAGACATAAAAACATAAAAGCTATAAAAATCATATGCCTCAAACTCACTTAACCATACAATCATGACATACAAGTAAGTTTGGGAAGATAACGATCAACCAACGCATCCTTGTTCCACAAGGGCGCATAAGCACTTAGTCCTTGGAATTTGATCGGATTGTGCGTGAAATGCTTATATTTATGTGGTTGAGCAGAGGGGTACCTCGCCGCTCATCATTGGCACTGTTGTCGGGGACTTAGTTGTTGATGTGCTAATTAGAACTTAGGAAATCATTCACATTATTGAAAAAAACCCTTAGGGTTGATTGAGAAAATAATAAACAAGAATACATTGCACACTGAACAGACAAGTATGTCTCCTTCTTCATACGAAAGCACCTCATCGCCTAGGTCTGAAACAGGAAATAATCGACGACGTAATATACATGACATTGATCTACCAATCCTTTAACAAATTCGAGTGGTATATATTCATCCCAATGAGTATATACTAGACTTCACCTTTATCCTTTATCAAGATAAACAACTGTGTTGGTGAGACTTAGAAGGTAACATAGTGTTACCTCCTGATTGTTCAATCTCAAGCATGCTTCTTCAT
Organism: Gnetum montanum; assembly: GCA_015680685.1. Classification (NCBI taxonomy): domain Eukaryota; kingdom Viridiplantae; phylum Streptophyta; class Gnetopsida; order Gnetales; family Gnetaceae; genus Gnetum; species Gnetum montanum. Next base: position 144,692 of record MNCI01015722.1, on the reverse strand, counting down.
GCTCTCACACGAATTAGCATGCTGCACTTACACGTAGAATATGTTGTGCAGGACCATGACTCAAGAGAATACTATCCTACAAAGGCACAATGGCAAAGGGACTTGCAATAGGAGAGACATCATAAGTCTTTGAAGGGTAAGTGGTCTCAGGATGTCCCACATGTTTTAAGTGAAAATGAGGGTGGTGAACCTACCTTAGGTAATCGCCCACATAACAATGTTCCTCCCCTTGACTTTGGCCAAGGAATTGTGTATCAAAACCTTCATTCTGCTATTCATAACCTAGGTGCACCGTCTGAAATTGTCGATGCCAGGCTAGAATGTTACGGGCATCGAAAGATTCACAGACAAGCACAACCGACCCTGCCTCTGCTTGAGGGCAAGCTGGAAACGGACGAAGGCAAAGTGCCTTGGATGGTCTGCACGCAGATCAAAGAAGGACTTCCCCAACGTTTGCTGCTACAACACGTTGGGTTATACGTAAACTGCAACTAAATGTAAACTAGTACGAAATGTATAGAAAATGTAAATGTGCGTAAACATAGAAAATGATGTAAATTGTAATGAAAGTTGGCCAAACGTATCAAATGTATTGAAAAAGAATGTGTACAAAGCACCAGTCTATACGAAGTTGTGAATCTACACAAGGTAGACGTATAGCCCCGGTTGATGAGGATGGGTGATGACAACTGCTGGGAATTTCTGTAGGCACAGCGTGAATGCTATATGCTCAGCATGCAGGATGTATGCCCAGCGTGTGAGATCTGTGCTCCGATTTCTTGAGTGTCCCCATTTCCAATTTTTTTGTCTCTGTTTTGTCCAAATTGCTTCCTCCCCCTGATCTAGTGAAAAATTGGGATTTTTATGAGATCTTGGGCGTTAGATTTGGATCTGGAGTGGTATGAATGGCTGTTGGTGAGAACATTTTGGGTCGGATGACATGTGGCTGCTTTGCCCAAGTGCGAAAAATATTACAACAATGCAGCGTGCTGCATGC
>MNCI01015722.1:114697-127262 GCA_015680685.1 Gnetum montanum | reverse complement strand
CACTTAGTTATCTCTCTCTCTCCTCCCTTATTAGCAGCAGGACATAAAAACATAAAAACTATAAAAATCATATGCCTCAAGCTTACTTAACCATACAATCGTGACATACAAGTAAGTTTGGGAAGACAATGATCAACAAACCTGTCCTTGTCCCACAAGAGTGCATAAGCACTTAGTCCTTGGAATTCGACTAGATCGTGTGTGAAATGCTTGTATTCGTATGGTTGAGCGTAGGGGTACCTCGCCGCTCATCAATCACCAAGACAGTTGCCCTATTGCCTTCCTCTATGTGCATCAAGAAGGTATCGATGTTTCTAGAGATCTCTAAGAATTATTATTGTCATGAAATGGACACTGTTACCTATCAAGCACTGGATTTGAGCATACAGGGGCCTACATTCGTTGGGTAAAAAACATTGGTACCATGTCCTCCAACTAGCTAATGGTACAAGTAACCTTGTTCAAATGACTTAGGGCTAGTCAATAGATAAATTGATCCCCACTCAACCTTGCCTGCTACTACTACAAGAGTTTCTCATAGAATTTTTGCATGTGCTCGAGAGTAGCATGAGCCTGTGGCATTGTTTCATAAGTGGGTGGCGATGGTGGATGCTCCTCTTTGTGAGTCTTGGAAAATGCCTTATCTTTCATCATTTCTGTTGAAGAGGTAGCAGGAGCATGTCTGAGGGTGTTGTTGGAATAGCAAGTTGTTTCTCCCCTTTTGCATAATTTTTGAATTAGGCATAGGAAGGGGAGTGTCTTTCTCCCACATTCATTTTTCTTGAAGTGCTTTTCTATCTCAAGATAGATTAGTTGTGGGAGATTAACAAGAAATTTCCTATTCAAAGCAATGCACGCATGGGTAGAGAAGGTTGTCACCTTGCTTGGCCTCACCATTGAATTGATGTGGTAGGCTATGATCTTAAAGTATGATCACTTTACCGTTCCGGATGCACTATATTCCTTATAGTCAACTCCATAGCACCATTGCACACACTCCTTCTTTACCTTTGGGTTTGCTTACATAGAGATTTCTACCAAGGTTGCCCTAGTGTCTAGCAATTTGATGACCTTAGAGATGGCCTCCATCAAGTGGGACACACTGATGTCCTTGATTTTCATAGTGGCATCAACCTACTTGTTGTTCAAGAAGAGATAAGTTTCTCCCATGTACCATTCTCCACTAGAGGTAAGAATAAGCCATGTGGGAGAACTTTGCAACTAAGTTCTAACTTCTTCTGGGGCGAAGTCCAAAAAAGTACTAAAGTTCAATTCTTTGAGAACCAAATGTTGGATATCGTTAGACTTGATATGGCTAAGGCAAGCCTTCATCAAGGTGACCTCAAGGTTTTGCCTTGGTCCCAGTGCCTCATCCCGTTGGGATTGCTTTGTTTCAACTTCCAGAATCTGACAAATAAATTGCACTTTAGGCTCCTCTCGAAGAGGTTTCATTGCATGTGTTTCAGCTACTTGTTTCTAGGGTTGTTCTTGCTGCTAGATCCTTCTAGTTCTAGGCTACTTGTTCCTTAGTTGGGACAGTCCCACATCCTATCCATGTTTGTCTCTTGGTCTAGGTGCCATCTACAATCACAACATGATCAAGGATTAGCGTTTGATGTGTAATGTTGGAACACTTTGGATACCTTGTCTCTTTGAATTAGTTACACTTAGCTTAGTTGTGATCATGGTAGATTCAATTATTTTAATATTATTTCCTTTAAATAGCTACTAAAGTTCATTAGAAAGGTTTAACTCTCATGAATTAGTGATTTTAATATTATTTTATTAGCAAAACCTTGTGGGAGTTAGAAAAAATTTGAAAAATCTTTCATCAAAAAACCTAAGGTTTGTGACCCTCATGACAGAGCTCACCTCCAGTAGTTGTAGGACTCAAGAACAAGGTTAATCAAACAAGTGGTTTGCAAGATATGGACTTTGGAAGGCTCTAGGCTTAGAAAACTACAAAAAATCCTTGTGTTTGGAAGCAAATATGCAAAATTGGCTAAGTATGGGTGCATATATATAGAATTTTTTTGCTACATTGATGTAGCTATTTGTGAAAATTTTTACACTTAAAAAAGTAAGTAAAAACAATGAATTTTTCAATGAAATTAGAGTCCAGATGAAGCCAAAGAAGCCTCGAACATGAGGAAATGCTTGAAGAGGGTTAGATAATTCATAAAAAAGGAGATTTTGCTTGGAGAACATTATGAAGAAGTGCACAACTGGATGTAATCAATGTGGAGCACAAAAGATTTGAATGCAAAAATGTTTAAGGGATGAGGAACTTAACCAACCCAACCAAGATGTATGCAAGTGGGTCTTCCCAATAGCAGGCTCATGCCCTCAAACTAAGTCTGTGGGCTCCAAGGATGACTAATGGTTATGGTTAGTTAAGGACAAAATAACCAAAGAAACTACCAAAGAATTTTGATTGTATCAAACCAAGACATTGAATGAACATGAGAAAATGCAATGAGATGAGTTATGGAAAGCATAGGTGAATGAAGTAGAGAGTGGAATGGAGTCCTGTATCATGGTCACATGAAGTGCCTTGTGGATTTCATGATTAATATGATCTGATAATGTCCATCCTTAGTCTAAATTAAAGCCAACCACTTTCAATAACTTTGCATTAACACTCTAAGACTAGTCCATTCCCCCCTCTCCCCTCTCCCTCCCCTTCCCTCCCCAGTGCCCCCACCCCACCCATAGATCAATCACCATTCCAAGAAGATAAGAAAAGAGAACNCCACCCCACCCATAGATCAATCACCATTCCAAGAAGATAAGAAAAGTGAACCAAGAAGTGAGATGGGCCTTAGTTAGAGGCGACCTTCAAGCATGGGTAACATGTCTTTCTAGTCCCATAACTAGTGCTTGTAGCTCATTATTTTGTTTAAAGGATGTGCTTTGAATTCCTATTATTGTTTTTTTTTTTGAGTTTCTAGATGGGAACCCACTATGCAAAGACTTAGCTTCTTGTTATTGGTCGACATAAGAATGGTAAAGGACCCATGAAAATACTGATACACCCCAAGAGAGTAGGTAAGTACAAATAGTGTCAAGTCCCCTTGAAGTCACACTCTTGTCTATCCATTTAATCCTTCCCAAGTTTGAAAACTACCAAGGCCACAAGTTCATTAAAAGTTTCATTTAAGAAGGGACCTCATATTTCCAAAACAAGGGAACACCATAGAGTTATGTGGATTGGTGGATGACATAGACTCATTGCTTATTATCATGGAAAGAAATCATGTCTTAGTTATCAACATCAAAATTCAAAGATAGAATCCAAACATTAGCAATAAAATAAAATTATAGTACAAACCACCATCAATTAGCAGTTACAGTTGCACCAAGTCCTAGTAGCAATAAAGGAAAAGAAAAAAAACATAAGAAAAGCATAAAAGAAATCCAAACCAAATAAAGAAAAATATAAAAGAAACTGTAAAATATTTAATAAAGAAAATATACTAAAAAAGGATGTAAACAAAAAAAGTTAAAAAATAAGGAGCCACATCATTTGATTAGCATGGATGGTCATCTCCCCCATGATTGAGTTGGAAGGAGGGAATCTGAAAAATTGAGTGTGCTTGTCCATCTTTTAAGGTGTTTTGGTCACTGTCTCTCTTAGATTCATAGAAAGGTTTAAGTTATTGCATGTTGACTAGTAGCTTTTTATTTGGGCTTTCAAGTTTGTATATTAACATGGCCCTAGGAGAAAAGGTTTCATAGATAATATAAGGCCCTTCCCACAATGTTGGGAACTTAGTTCTTTGTGGTACATGTATGGGATTTTAGTATAGGATCCTATCTCTCGATTCAAATTTCACTTTCCTAATTCTAAGATCATGTCATTGTTTATTAAATGCCTTATGCACTTCATTAGATGATAAAGCCACTAGTCAGTTCTCATCTAGCACGTTGAGATTCATTAACATTTCTTTTTGTGCTAGGCTAAGGTTAAGGCAAAGGTCATAAATAATTAATAGTGTATGAAGCTCTGCTTGGATGGGAAGCATTGGTAGTTTTCTGTACAAAAGCTCATAGGGAGATTAGCCAATAGGAAGTTTCCAAGTGGAGTGATAGGCCCAAAGGGCATCATTGAGTTTTATGCTCTAATCCCTCCTATATTTACTAACGGTTAGTATTTTTATGATCTCTCTATTTGTAACTTCTGCTTGACCATTAGCTTGGGGGTAGTAGGATGTTTTCAGTTTATGTTCAACCCCAAGTGTTGCATGAACTTTCGAAAGGTGCTGCATGTAAAATGAGTTCCATTTTCAGAGATAAGTGCATGTGGCATCCCAAACCTATTTATAACATGTTGTTGTATAAACCAAGCAACTATAGAAGATGTGCAATTGGTGACGACTACCACTTCTACCTACTTCATATAGTAGTCAATAGCTACTATGATGTACGCCTTCTTGTTAAACACAAGAGTGATGGGACCCATGAAATCGATGCCCCAAATATCAAAGGGCATTAGTGGTTCAATCCACTATTTAGGTCACTCCATACGAGCATTCATTCCACCATCGTGTTGGTAGTATTCATAGGAGTAGACAAAGTGATGAGCATCTTTGAAAAGTATTGGCCAGTAATACCCTACCATGAGGATATTAATGATCATGCATCTTCAAACATAATGGAATCCACAAGGGCCATATTGAGCATCTTGGAGAATTCACATTTGATCATTATCAGGTATGCACCATTGAACTAGGCCATTGGTGCATACCTTATAAAGGTGTCTATAGATTTCTATAAAGTGTTTTGCCTAGTGAAGAAACTATTATTTCTTCCTATTATCCCACTCTTGTGGCATCTCCTAGGTAAGAAGGTCAGTGAGAATGCCACTGTACCAATTAGTTTTAGTGGGCACTTATTTAATTATAGCCTCGGTAAAGAGGAGTTCATCAAGAAACTCATCTAAAAAAGAGCTCTCCTTCTTTTTGTTGTTCCATCTCAACTAAGATAAGTGGTCAGAAACCACATTCTCGATTCCCTATCAATCTACCATTATTAGATCAAATTCTTGCAAGTTCATCAACCACTATATGGCACAGGCACTCACCGTTAACTTATTCATTAGGAACCAAATTACATTGTGATCAGTGTGCACAAACATCTTGTACCTAAGCACATAGTGTTTGAATTTTTCTAAGGCAAACACCACTACCATCAATTCTTTCTCCGTTGTGATGTAGTTCATCTATGCACCAACAATGCTCCTACAAATAAAATGGATGTAGTAAGGATGTTTTTGATTATCCAACTGCATGAGCATGACTCCCAAGGCATAATGGGATGCATATGTCATGATGTGAAAGTGTCTAGACCAATCAGGTACTTATAGAATTGGAGTTTCTATGAGCGTTTGCTTGAGTTGGAATGCACATTAGCATTCCTTGATCTAGATAAATAGAGAAACCTTCTTTGTCAACTCCACGAATGGTTTAATGATCTTAGAGAATTTCTTGATGAATCATTGGTAGTAGCTAGTGTGGCTAAGGAATAACCTCACATATTTAACTATTTCTAGTCATCAGGTAATTCCTTGGATGACCCTTTTTTTTTAGGATCCACCTTAATCCCTTTCTATGAAATTCTAGGTCCCAACATAATGCCTTGCTGGACCATCAAGTGGATTTTTTGGCAATTGAGCCTAAGGTTTATCTCCACACATCTTTACAATACCTGGTCAAGATGCTCTAAGGCTTGCTCGAATGTAGCCCCATAGGTGGAAAAGTCATCCATGAAGACTTCCACCTTGCTACCAATCTACTATTGGAACATTCTTAGGACAAGGCATTGGAATGTTGTAGGGGCATTTCATAGGTTGAACAACATATTTCTATATGCACTAGTCCCCCAAGAACTCATGAATGTGGATTTCACCTGATCCTTCGATGCTATCTGGATTTGGTTATAGCCACTATAACCATCTAGAAGGCTATAAAAACAATGCCTAGAGATTGTGTCCAACACCTTATCCACAAATGACAACAAAAAGTGATCCTTGTATATCGCCATGTTCAATAGCCTAAAGTCAATGCAGACCATCCATTTGCCATCTTTCTTTGGCATTATCACAAGTGAGCTACCCCACTTTCTATTTGCAATAGGATAGATCAACCTCACCTTGAGAAGTTGTTCAATCTCCTCCTTAACAATCTACTTTAGTTTGGGATCAACTACTGTTGTAGCTACTCCTTTGGTTTAATGGAGGAAGTTGTGTAGATGCGATGTTGGCATATCCTTGGATAAATTCTAGTTAACTCATGATATGACCAAGAAAAAACTATTGGCCATTTGTTGACCACCTCCAACAACTTCTTTTTTTGCATACGAGAAAGGTTAGCATTGATAATGACCAACTTGCCATTTTTCAGGAAAGCATATTCCATTTTAGGTTATAGATTTTTTAACTCAAAGAGCTCCTATTTAAAGCTCTAAGAGATTTTCAACTCTTCCCAATTGGTATCATCAGGTTCATTGAAGAGTTCATGATGGATTTGCTCCATCTCATCTGTGCCCTCAATGTAGGCACTTGTTAGGCTCTCAGTTTATTTCATGCACAAAGTTGAGCTACTTTCAGATTTAGTTGTTAGCCACTGGGTGCCCTCTTGTTTGGTGGCTACTACATATAGGCACCTTTAAATTTCTGTGACATCTGCACACTGTTTGCATGCTGTGATTGTTATACTTTTCACTATCCATAATTTCTGCATGCTGTGGTACCCTATGTCATTGTACATGATGCATGGAATATGCTTCCTCTCAATCTTTCCAATATCATTTTCCTTGGAAATTTTCAAGGAGAGGTCTCTAATTCCTAGCCATGCATCTATTGTACTTAGCCAAGTCCTTCCCATGATGATTGGGAAGTCCCCCTTGTAGTTATCCATGCGAATCATTAGGAAGTCAATGAGCTAGGACCACCCATAGACTATGGTCACAATGTCCTCCACCAATCCCACAGAAATAGTGATGGATTAATCTGCTAACTCAAGATGAATGTTCCTCTTCTTGAGAGAATGTAAGTTCTAGACTTTCCATTTTATGAAAGATTAAATTGACACTAGAACCTGAATCCAAAAGAGCCTTGCAAGGATCATTTCCAACAATTTGCAAGTAAATAAGGGGACTTCCAAGATCAAATTTTTTCCTGGGAAGGTGGCCAACCTTTATTTAATCTATGACCATGTGGGTCAAAATGACAATATGCACCTTGGAAGACATTTGATTTGAAGGGATCTCGAAAGATGTTGCAAAGGAGGAAGAAGAAGTAGGGTCAATAGCTACATGTGTTTGTAAGGATTTGGTAGGATTGTTAGTTTGGAAAAAGGATTAATGTTTAGTCTCTGAACCACTCGGCTAGGGAGCTAGCTATAAGTTAACAGTCCTTGTGACGTTTCTTTGTTGTAGCTGGGCTAGAATTTTGCCTTACATGAATGGAGTGGGTGGTAACTGAGTTGAGGGTGGAGGTATAGCTTCAGAAGAATGAGAAGGGTAATATGGAAATGGGGACTCCCCTCTTGAAGATTGTGCTCTATAATACTTAGGAGGGTAGTGGTAGTGTTGGAAAGAGATGTGACTAGAAGAGTCTCACTAAGAAATGGGTTGCTGAACATGGTACCCATATGGATCTAGATAGTGATAGGGTATTGCTGCCTTGGTGGTGGCATCCCCCATTGATGAGTCATGGTTTGCCAAGTGTCATGGTCTATCAAGTCCTATTATCGAACCCCTATTATTGGACCCCTGATATCAGGTACAAGATACCAAGTTTGATGGGTCTCGATATCAGACCCCCGATATTGGACCCCCGTTATTAGGTATGCGATATTGTGACCTCACAAGCGATATTGGGTGCACGATATCATGGTTCCTGTGTGGACCTATAAATACACATGTAGGTACATGGGAAGATAGTATTAGAGTAGGATCTTTTTGTCATTTTTCCTCTCAACCCTCTCTCCTAGTGCATGCCCGCAGTGTGGTGATTGTAATTGTACGACATCATTTATTTGAGTGTGACGTACTTGGACATGCACATGATTGAAAATAAAGATCAAGATTACTTCATCATTGTAGCATTCCATNAAAGCATATACTAGTCTAGGTGGAAAGATAGCAAACTGTGATCAATGAGTAACTATCTAGATACCACAACTAGCTTGTTTGCGGAGTTTGACTAGATCGTGCGTGAACCGCTCATATTCATATGGTTGAGTGTAGGGGTATCTTGCCACTCATCACCCACATCCATGGATGCTGCTACTATTGGTACTACTTATGAGGCTCAAGTGGAGCTCCACTTAGACAATAGGTTTGTTTGTGGAACTACCTATAGTTTCCTTGAGGATAAGGAAAACTCCTATGTGCTTGTCTTTTTGCCAACTTAGGATTCATAACACACATTCTAGATTCCTGCAAGTGTGACACAATGGGGCAACATCCCTTAGGATGCTTGTATTGGTAGATATCACATCCATCATCATCACTAATCTTAGAATCTACAATCTCTTCAATTGCATCAGCTTTATCCTTACCCCTTTGATGGGTACATTAAGCTTTCTTCCTTCTCCTTCGGTCATGATCACTACTTTGTTGTTTGAACTCTTCTACAATTCAAAAAGTGGTTTGGAACTTTTCATCCAAAGATTCCTACATTTTATCTACCTTGGCTAATATGTCAAAAATAAATTTTTGTATCAACAAGATCTTGCATTTCATCACTTCATCAAGTGATGCCTCCTCCTCATTATCACAAAATTAGACCTTCTTTTTTTGGATGGAAGGGTTCCAGTTGTACTCCTCTACACTTTTCCTTTTCCTTAGCTCATCTTCTTCTTTGGCCACTTGCTTAATCAACCTTTGGATCTAATGAGCTCTTAGTTTTAAAAGTCTCCTTTGGGCATAGACCTTAAGGGTTCTCCTCATTTCTGTTCTAAGTCCATCTATGATATGGCGCAACTATTCCCTTTGAGAAAAGTCATGGCCTAGGCATATGTGCAATAGAGAGTAATATCTGCTCATGGCTACATCCAAGGATTCATGTGTTCCTTATTTCTACCCTTGGATCTGCTTCCTTAGATTAGACACTCAAGAGTACGTTTGATACTTGTCATTGAAGAGCTCAAGCATTGTACTTCATTGTGTGATTGATTCTAGTTCTAAGGATTGGTACTAGCTTTTAGCCTTCTTGATAAGTGTCCTAGGAAACAAATTCAATTTCTGCCATTCATTCTTAATGTTCTGTAAGGTGCATGCATCATGAAAGGCTTGGAGATGGTTTTGTAAATCATAATTGTATCCCCTTCAAACTTAGGGATATTGTTCATGTCCAACTATTTAATTCAACTATCTTTCATGTGCCTTGTCGGAATTCTCACAGCCTCTGCAATGTTTAGCATATTTTTCCTTGCAAGTAAGGGCTCATCATATTCATAGCCCCTATGATGACCATGATGCCTATGATGCCCCCTATTGATCCTTCTTTCTTTGTGGTGGACCTCCCTTGATTGCCCATGCCCCTAGTCTCTACTATTCCAACAAGGTCTACAATCATCTCTATCTCACTAGTTACCTCCATCACGTTCTCTTCCTATGCAAATCCAATCAAAGTTGGAGGAAGAAGATGAGGACAAAGAAGGTGAAGAGGAAGGAGGACTAGCATTAGAACTATGCTTGCTACTTTCTCTCCTTTGGTTCTAACCACGATTACCATTTTTGTCTTTATCATGGTGCCTATCATTTTTCCTACCTTAACTCCCTCCTTTGGAGCCCCCATGGTCATGGGACCCGTTCTTCCCTGAATCAAGGTTGTTTACAGTTGACTATAAATTCTAGTGAAGGGTGCCTTCATCAAAGAGAAGGGGAGGAGAGTCACTGTTTTGAGAACTCCTAGAGAAGGGATCCTCTCCTTCCTTTTGGCCTAGTTGGAACAAGGGGTTTGTAAACTACTTACCCATCAATGCCTTGTAGTGTGCCTCCATGTGTCAATCTTTCTTTCATTGAGCCTCTGTGGGATGATAATCTTGATAGTCATGATCTTGCACAACGTACTTAGCATTGATCCTTGCAATGCCCAATCTCATGAAACTATGGAGCAGCATCATAGGAACATATTGATCAAGCCACAACATGATGTTGACCTCCATGTCCCTCCATCACAATTGTTTATCCCAGTGCAAGATGAAGGTGAAATCCAAAATGTACTCATCTGGATGAGTATAGACCACCTTGTAGTGCTAGAGCACAAGTGGTTTTGGGCCGTCTTTCCTTTGATTAAAAGCGTGCTCGAACAACAACGGAGATCCTTTCCTGTGAGAAGAAGCCATGTTAGTTCTTGCAAAAAACAATGTGCTTTTGTTGTTGTTATTTTTCTTAATGATTTTGACTTTAAGGTTTATTATAATGTCATTGGATAATTTCACTAATTCCTAAGTAGTACACATAGCTAACTAAAGTCTCCAGCAACTATGCCAATGATGACTAGCAAGTAGTCCCTACATCCAATCATATGAATCACCAACGTTCAGTAAGTAATCCAATCAAATTCCATAGACTTTAACTCTCTAAGTACACTTGACCTAAATAGTGAACTTCAAGGATGCGATCGTTGTCTTCTCAATTTTACTTGTGAGGTTCAAGGGTATGGTTAAGTGTAACTAAGGCATATGCTTTGTATCATTTTTATGTTTTTCATTTAATTTGCCTAAGTATAGAAAATAAAGTAATTAAATGTTAATTAATCTAGTAACTAACTAATTAATGCCTTAACTAATTCTAACATAAGCATCTATTCCCATCCACCGTACACATCTTGAACATGTTGCAACGCTATTGAGTTACCAAGTGCTATGGGGATTACCAAGTCATAACATATGCTCGAGATGGTCATACTTATGTGCATTAATTATCCACTATCAATTAATTAATTAAATGTATTAAAATAAATTGCATGAATAGTAAATGCATTAAGTAAATATTGCTAAGTCCAAGTGCTGCAAGGTTTATCTGCAAGATTTATCAAGAAAGCTCGTCTTTGTTGTTGTTCGCACCAAAGTATCTAGGTACATCAATGCTCGAATAAAGATCCATACACTTCTTAACTCCTACTGCGGGCACTTAGAAAATATTCTAACTCTCAAATAAATAAACTATAAGAATTTGGCTAAGCTATGAATGAACAGATGCCACAAATGTAGTGGGTGCGTGCATTTATATAGGCAAGACTAGACACTCCATCGATGTGTATCTGTCAATGCATCAAACCATGCATCAATGAGTACACGTCGATGGAACCACGTCAATGGCATCATGTCGATGTGTATGATGATTCATCACTGATGAGATGCGACCTGCATGTGCCGCGATATTGCGTATATCGCAGTACGCAATATCGCGGCCGCCGCGATATCGCGTCTTCCCCTGCGATATCGCGTATGCGATATCGCGGTCCGCCGTCATATCTATAAATAAGAGGCGGCACTCCCTTCATTTCCCAATCCTGGCTAGAAGTAGCGAAGCTCTGGCAGATTGATCACTCCAGAGTTAGAATTTTTCCCATGTGCCCGCAGTAGGAGTCCTAGAGTGAACGGCTCTTTATTCGAGCAGCTTGTAACCTGAACCCAAGTTGTGTACGGCAATAAAGACGAACTTGATTGGATAAACCTTGCAGCACGTGGTTTCATTTATTGTTGTTTATTTACTGCTTTCCTAGTGCGCACAAGTACGACTTGATTACGAGCGTCTACGGACGTGTACGGCTAGTCAAGGAATCGGCTGCTTGTCGCAACGCATGAGTACGACTTGATTACGAGCATTGGCTGCTTGGTAACCCAGTAGCGTATTCCAGGATTCTGCGCTTGGTAATCCCAGTGGTAGTCCAATGTGTACGGCTAGTCAAGGAATCGGCTACTCATTGCTAGGCTAGAACGTGTGATAAGTACGACTTAGTTACGAGCACCCACGGGTGTGTACGGCTAGCTAAGGAATCGGCTGCTTATCACACTTAAGCTAAATAGGTGCCTCAGTACGACCACTTCGAGCACTTGCGTTACGTGTGGTGATCCCAGTAACGATTAGCGTTTGGTAAGCCACAGTTGCATAGTTCAGGGTGTGTCCGGTAAGTGGGAACGGATGCTGACGCTAGTTAATTTAGACTTAGGACATTAGTTAGAGTTAGCTTAGTTTCTCAACCCTTTCCTCTGATAGCATAGAAGATAAACCGAAAAATACCAAAAAAATCACATACCTCAGACTTGCTTAACCATACACCGTGACACTTACACGTAAGCCTGGGAAGACAACGAACGATTAACCCCAAGTGTTTCTTGTGGCGTTAAGGCATTTAGTCTGCGGAGTTCGACCGGATCACGCGTGCACGCTCGTATTCGTATGGTTGAGTGTAGGGGTACCTCGCCACTCATCATTGGCGCCGTTGCCGGGGACTAAGTGTTTTCACGCCAATTAAACATAAGGGATATCACTCACATCGTTGTGAGCTTAAAACGAACCTTAGGGCTAATCAGTTAATCACGAACAT
>MNCI01015722.1:95313-105434 GCA_015680685.1 Gnetum montanum | reverse complement strand
GGATCGCGCGTGCACGCTCGTATTCGTATGGTTGAGTGTAGGGGTACCTCGCCACTCATCAATCACCATACCTTGTATGTCAACGAGTATGACAATTCATCACCATACCTTAAGTTTTTGGGTTTAGTTACGTCAACCATTCTACATAAATTTTTTAGACATTCAAAGGGATTGCAACTATTTTAAATTATCTAACAATCTTAACTTTAATTCATTGTTATATTTTGAATTTTCATAATCATATAACTTTACTAATTTACTAAAAATATCTTTGGATGTTAGCATTTAGGAGCTAATCATAAAGAAAGAATGGATCAATGTTCAACCACTAAGCAAAGTATACAATGTAATGAATATTTAAAATATTAACTTTCACATAATATTTATTAAATAAGCCATGTAAGATTATTGCATCAGCATGTTTTAAAATAATATATATAGGAAAATGTTATCTAGATTATTTTTCTTTTAATCTTCTAACATTTTGAACTCTTGCACCTAAAGACTAAATCCAAAATTCAAAGATCCTAATACTTAATACCCCACTTTGGTATTTGCAACCATGATATTCTTTGCTCTATGCTTTATTGTTGCAATAAAATGCTTGGACTTAAACTATTTTTGGAAGTGTATGTATATTTGGAAATGTAACTTATGCTTGCATATTATTATGAAAATATTTATTTAGGTAGTTTAAGCAAATTTATTGTTTACCAACAATTTCTTTCTAGTTACCTAGTATTAAAAAATTGAAAATACAATGTATTGCTAAATGAAAGTTGTAAATTCTAACATTGTTTTAGCACTTAAATTTGGTGGATTAACTCAATTTTTTGTATATAAGATATACATCTATAATTAGTTTCTTGATTTGATTCATGATTTTTAAAACTTTAATGCTAAAAAATTTAAAAGATACTTTATATGCCTATATTTTATATGGTTTGGTTCAAATATTAATTTTAATCGTAGCATACTTATGCTTGATTTAACTTGCTCAATGCCTATTATAGATTATGTCTATGTCCAATTCAAGTCATACTTAAGGTATTATTGTAGTTCTTTATGGTTCTAATATATCATGTGGGCTATACATCTTGGGGTGTACTTATAATCATTGTTTTAGGTTCTAATAGCCAAAACATAATGGTATCTTAGCATATGCCTTGAGATCAAACATATGACTTGCTTATTCAATTGAGAAGTTTGAAAAATTTGACACCATGTTAATCCATCATGGTGGTCAAACTACTTGGAAAAAAACATATTACTTTGCAAATTTCTTTTCTTGTTCTTATGAAAATTTAGAAATCTATCTCCATTTTATTAAAAATTTAGATGTCATTTTGTTATGGACACAACTTGGAATTTGTTTTCCCTTGAAATATATGGGTTTCTTTGATGCTATTGAATCAACATAATTGACAGTGCTACTTCCATGGATGGTATTCTTCTTGAAATTGACTCAAAAGAAAATGTATGCCTAAATATCAAAATTTATCTCTGTTAAAGAAATTTGCTCCCCATGTGTTTATGCCACATTCCCTAATTTCCTAAAAATTGAAAATATATTTCCTTTAACAATTAAGATTATTTGCTTTTCTTGGCATGTTTTTATATTATTTCATGGTTGTATGGTTTTAATTTTGTGTCTCAAACTTGTTTTTATAAAACTTTTCAAGTTTATTTTGTGATCTCATAAATTAAAAAATATTACCTTGATTTTATCATCTAAAAGTTGATGCTTATTGTTTGAAAGCCATTGCTTAGTTATTGAAATGATGGTTATTCTTATAATAATTACATGGATTATCATATATGATTCTCCCTCATAGGTTCTTATATTTTAGGATGTGATATGTAGGAATAAGTGATATAAAGTCCTTCTATGCATGTTAGGAATTTATTTTTGAATGCAAACCAAAAGCTTAAGATAATTTTGTGTTCACCTTCATATTCTACTTGATTTCACTTTTTTAAAAATCACTAAGACATTTAAAAGAAAATATTTGTAATGTTTTTACATAAGAAAATAAAGTTGGATACCCTATTAACATGGTATTTGAATATGTAAATTCTATTGAGAAAGCAAGAATCCTCTACCACAAATTGTTTTTGCTACTTTGAACATCATTTTTATAAATATTGATTTTATTAAAGCATCTAGATTAGGTAGTTGTGATCTTTAATTCATGTTTCTATTTTTCATGGTGAATTGTTGTAAAAAAAAAAAGTACATTGCCACTTATAAACTAAAGAGTGAAAGTTGATTTTGACCATTTAAGATTACAAGAAATGACATCAATATGTTGCTTTTGTATGTGAAAGTTGATTTGTATGATCTAAGATTATAAGAAATGACATCAATATGTCACTTGCAAACTAAACTTGGTTGACCTTATCTTGAATTGCATGGCATCTAAGGAAAATGCTGTGCATAATGTCTTTGTGTTACATAAGCATTTGTAGCTCCTTAAAAAGGCTTGGATATGTGAGTATTTGATCAGCTCCCTAAAAAGGTTTGGAAATGTTGGTATTTGATCAGCTCCCTAAAAAGGCGTAGAAATGTTGGTAATTAGTGGTTCATCGTATCTCTGCTAGCAAGTATATAGGATCCGGGAATTTACGCATACAATTCTTTGTGGGTTTTTAGGGGTTTGTTTGATATGGCGACAGTATTTCTTTAAGATATCATAATCCTGGAAAAGGATAATACTTATGCAATTAATGCATCTATCGTTTTTACATCAACTTATATACATTTTTACATTGTTAAGGTGGATAGAGGTCAGAGCTAACATATGCCTATAATCAACGTGTTATTTTGCCGGTTTAAGTCTAGCCCTTGCTCATATGGTTTGGGGAAAAAAATTCAGAGTGAATTTTCAACGGTTGCTTATAGAGGCCCTACACTTACGTGAATAGGCAGGATCATTAAATTGGCAATGATGGATAAGTCTGATCCTTGAGAGGAGACAACCACCTGGACGTGGAACTTTTTATTTCGTCCTTGAAAGAATGGTTAGAAATCGAGATCTTTCAGTTTTGGTTTTTAAAAATTGTTAAATCTTGTTTTCATGAAAAGATCAGGTTCATGGATCATGACAAAAGTTGTACAAACTGCAGCAAAAATCCGGGGAGAAAAACATAATGCCAAAGGACTAGATAGATGCTAATTTAGATGCTATGATTAAAAGATCATGAAAGAGCTATCTGCTCACAAAATTTATATATGCTCTTACTATAATAAAACTTATTTTAACATTGGCATATCTGGAACTGAGACATTTCCTTATTTCTAATCATTCTCTAAACGCATCAAGAGATGTTCCTGAAAAAACAATGCTAGACGTGAACAAGTTCAACAATGATGTTTGCATTGATCTTCTATACAACAATCCCAGTCAATCTGGAAACTGTGTATCCAAGAGGAGAGAAAAAATCACTGAAAACAAAGGTCGTACAAATTATTCACAATCTGAACAAAGGAGTAATGAATTCAAGCATATTATAGCGCTAGAAACAAACTTCAGTAAACTTACTTTTCAAATAGATCGAGTCCGGTTCAATCCTCTATTCATATACTTTAACTCGGGTAAGATGAAATCTTCAAACCATCCTATTGTCAGACTTGATACTAAGCACATTTAATCAAAGCACTTTTGAGACCCAGTGAAAGGATTCTTGGCTGAATTTAATGTTTACACGATTTATTGAATCTTTCGTACCCAAACATGTATGCTACTGGCGGTTGACCAAAAAAAAAGAGAAAACACCAAAGCTATTTTACATAGTTTAAATTTTATCAACCTAATCACTGCTTATCTTTTAACAACCACATTCTTCCGTTCCACAGACCCTTGAATCAGAGAGAAAAATTGCTAATCATAAAGTGAATAATTTAGACTGCAGCTTACAAAGTCAACCTAGTTAGACAATAGCAGCTAACTCAACTGCAACAGTTAAATGTAAAATCAGGAAGGAAGCAAAAAATGAACTGTATGCCAATTTTATGCTTTCTTTCCTGCATCCTGACAGTAGCATGGGGCATACTGCCAGCTTTATAGAGATTTTATTACCTAAAATTGTCTCAGTTAACAATCTTTGCATTATGTTCACCTAAAATTTTATAATGTATGGTAAATGAAATTTTACCTCTATCAATACGTTTTATTTTAAAAGAAATGTATAGAGTAGGCTGTAAAGTTTTTTAAGCATTTAAAATCTTTTAAGCAGCAATTTCAGTGTGCATATTTTTCCTGTATGGTAGTGTTGTGATGCACAGGTTTGAACTTTGTACCTGCAGATGCTAGTAACTTCCCATGTGAGCAAGGACAGTTAGACAGTTAACCTATGAACTCAGTATTCTAACCTGTAATAAATCCACTTCTATTTTGATTCTTTAAAAAACATCATCATCATCCTCCTAGCTTTGTTCTAATTAAATAGGGTCAGCTACATGAGTTTTTTTGCCATTCGCCTCTATAAAGAGCTAGATCCTTGTTTATTTGTAGTTTCTTTAAATCGTCTTTAATTGGTTTTTCGCGTGTCTTCTTTGGTCTTCACTCTTCAAAAAAAAATGAGAGATGCTAACTAGATCGTTAGTGAAATGTCTTGTACTAAGGGTAAGTTCCAAGTAGTCTTGTGAAAAACTTATCAACCCCTGACCAGTTACAGTAAGGCAAAGCAAAAGAACATAGCCACGAGAGAACTCAAAATCCTTTTTACTGCATTCCTTTCACTGTTGCATACTAGGATTGCCAAATGATTATTGCCATTTGCCAATAAACTGCCAACCATTCAAACATTTAAAATACTTTTTCGTCTCCATTAATGTACAGCTAGAACAGTCTCAAAAACGTCTACGCTATGTTTCCAGCCCTCTTAAAAATCGTCAGGATGCAACATCTCAACTGTTCAATCAATACCGTTACAGACTTTACAACCAGCATGCTATTACTTAAAGAATAATTCTAATGCAACGGATCCAATTCCCATATAGCTGAGCAAACCACTAATCCTAAAGAAAACCATCAATATAGAAAGCTTAAATGTGATAATATATAAAAAAATTGATAACAGATACAGAAAAAGATTGTTGAACATTTTTTCACTCACAAAGAAGATTCGGGACCATACTTGCTGCCACTTATCTGACAAAGCCTGAGATTCAGCAAAAAACCTAGTGTGAGCAGTCTAAGCTGTCCTTTGCAAAGGTCATCCTGCACGAATCCATTTGGTTAAACTGAAAATTCACCTTCCACAAGAAATTGCTGATTACCGGGTCAGATTCTTAACGGTATTGGGTACCTCTTAACATTTAGGCTTCCAATATTTAAGCAAGTATTTGACACCATGACGACTCAATTATAGTATTAAAAGAAAAATAGACGATGCAGATACGAAACTTTCACGGGAAAATGAAAGAAATCTAAATTATATACAGCATTTAAACATTGGGTTGATTCGGATGAACAAAAAAATTCCAGAAACATTCAAAACTGTTTTTGAAAGATGGAATACACAAAACGTAGTCTAATTGCATTTTCCTCCAAAAGATTCCTTCTTTGAGATGTAAACAAAAAACCTGTTTCGAGCTATTGATCAGACTCGCAGCAGTCCTCGTCCTTCATTCAATGTCAAACTTGGGAAGGGTCTGCATCTGAACATTCTCGGAGTCAACGCCAATAGGAGAGTAATTAATGTTTTCCCTTCTGGAGCTATGAGGCCAGGCAATCAAAAGGAAAATGATAACAGTAGAGAAAAGCACAAACAACACATGGCAAATGAAGATGAAATCAACAAAAGCCAGAGCTCTGGCCTTATCTTCTTCCAGAATACACTGCACAGGGCTTTCTCCATTCACGGGCATTTCAGAGAGACGATGGCAGCCTCTCGGCATAAACGGAGGAACGAAAAGAGAACAAGCGATCTGCAAAATCCAAGTACCCTGCAACAGCAAACTGCTTGCCAGAACCATTTCTGCCAAGAACAGACCAGGATTTAAGGCCAGAACAGCGCAGCTTCCGGCACAAACCAGACTTACAAGCGACAGAAATCTGTACCATTCAAATTCGAATCCTGAAACTCCCCTTTTCACAACGATCCACTCCAAAACGAATACAACGCCCGCTGCCAGAAATATGAGCTCCGTGCCGAAAGGTAGGGTTTCTAAGTTCTTATTCATGAGCAGAGTCATCATCATGATGACCAGCAGCAGCAGCCAAAAGGAGACTAACAGAGCTGCCTGATCCAGATACGAGACAGCCACTGTGGATGTTCCATTCCAGGTAGAATACGAGTAAATCTCCACGATCGCCCCGATCGGAAGGACCAACAAAACTGCCAAAATGTCAACGTTTTTCTTGATGTTTCCTGAAATATACCATGGTTTTGCTGGTGGGTAGGATCCACGAGAAATGAATTTGACATGAGCCAAGATTGAGCATATCAGATGACGGGTTCCTGCACAAATCATCAGAATTGAACCCATCACCAGAAGAAGCAACGACGACGCCATTATCCTTCTTATTCTTGCTCTAGCTCTTGCTGCTACTGCTGCTGCTTTTGTTTCATGTAAGCTCTAGATCTTGCTGCTGCTTTTGTTTCATGTAAGCTCTAGATCTTGCTGCTGCTTCTGCCTCATATAAGCGCACTCCCTGACTTCTGTACTTGTGTTACATGAACGTGGAGTCGTTGTGTTGAAATGGAATCGGAGTAGTTGTGTAGTTTTTATTTAATCCCCATCTCTGCTGTAAACCTGTGATATTCTAAATCTCTTCGCTGCTTTGAATCGGAATTGGAATTGAGTCGTTGTGTTGCTTTTTTATTTTATCCCCATCTCATCTGTGCATCTGTGATATTGGAAATCTGTTCGCTGCTACTGGCATATACCTTGAACCTGGCATTCTAAATTTTCAAGGTCTTTTACTTTGACGCTTTTTTGTAACAAATTTGTAAAAACCCAGAAAAATCAAATTTGCTTTGTCTACAAGACATGCAACTACCATTTGGTTCGTTGCACAATTGTAAATTTTCCGCCTTCGGTTTTCTGTCTTCGCATGGCTTTCCATTACGGTCAAAATTTCAGCCCCGCATAAACCGGTTTTTGTGTTTCAGCGGTATTCTGTACATGCAATACCACTAAAACGGTATGGCAACTCCTTTGGTTGCGCCTTTTCTTTCTGTTTGAAACTATTCTGCAGCAGTTTATCCGGGTTAGATCTTCTTTGACCTCTTCCATGCCACGTTTTTTGTCGGTGTCGGAAGGAAAAGAAGTTTTATTAATAAAAAAGTGTCAAACCCCGAACAACTCCTTTAGTTGCGCCTTTCCATTCTGTTTGAAACTGTTCTTGAGCTGGTTGGATCTTCTTTGACCTCTTCCATGCCACGTTATTTTTGGTTTATTTTGGGAAAGAGGTTTTATTAATAAAAAAAAGTGTTTTTGGTTTATTTTGAGAAAGAGGTTTTATTAATAAAAAAAAGTGTTAGATGGGGGACTGACACAAAGACAAAAATATGGAAAAGTTAGAACATTAAGATGAAACTCTAAGAAACATTCTCATAAATAATTCAATATGGGGAACTACCATCCACCAACCAGCCAACCTGTTACAAGACGAAATTTTGGATGAGGCTGATAATGCTCAATAAAAGGCAAAGAGACCCTGTACAAAGATTGTATTCAAATGTAAGTAGGATTGCCTGAGCGCATGGGTCTTTCCCAAGGCTATAGAAGATGAATCAACTGATGAATATCCATTTTGAACTTTGATGCTTCATATTTGAGTTGGAAATGAATGAGGCAGAATATCTAGAATTTCTCTAGCATTGTTGGATGACATTTATTAGAATAATTGATTCTTTGAAAGATAACATTACATCTATGCTTCTAAATGTAATCTAAAATAATAGGCCTACTGACTTTCCACAAAAATTTAAAATTAGAAAAAGTGGTGGCCAAAAGGCCAAATATAACATCATCTTGAGTTAGTTTGCATGATGGAATTACTTTGAAAGCCCATGTCCACACATGCTATGCGAAGGGGCAAAGCCAAAACACATGACCAAAGTCCTCTTGACCATCACAAAGAGGGCAATTGGGACTATGAAACCCAAGATACTCGAGATGTTTGCCAATAGGTAAACCTTGATGGAGAAGACACCAGAGGAACTACTTAATTTTAGAAAGAGTTGGTAGTTTCCAAATATGTTGGAAGAGGGGGATCCAGAATTGTTCCGACTCTTGTTTGTCTCAAGACTTGTTACATCATTGAATGACACTTGATGAGTCATGCAAAAAAGGTGAAAGGGGACATGCGGCTTGTAGGGTAGAAGTTGTGACCCGTGAATCTAATGGAATCCATGAAAAGTGCTATGCACCGAACCGTCTAGTTGCAAATGGTATTGAATGAAGGTATAAACCCACGCTAGGCAATGGTGCATTGCTATAGACTCCCCATACAAATTATTAAACTCAACCCCGAAAATCCATTGATTAGCAAGTCGTAGACAACTCAGAGAGATAACTCCCTTTTGAGACCAGGATGTAGCAACCTTAGCATTCGTAATGGCAAGGGGAGCAAGTGACAAAGGTAACCACCAAGGACACAACTTAGAGAGAAGAGTAGGGTCGATCGTGACATTCATTCAACCTATATATAATGGTGTAGAATTTGCCAAGCCCTCCAAATGCTTTTGAAAACATGAGATCCAAGAATAGTGATAGTATGGGGGAAAAGGATCTAGTTAATGAAATGGATTCCTTTCCAAAAGGACTTATTTTTGGAAAAGGCCTGTTGAAGCTGTAATTGGAAGAGAGTCCCAATGATGTTTGGGGCATCTAGATGCTGGACCAACCACTTAGCAACTAAAGTAATCCCTTGCTTGAGTGAGTTCAAAAGACCTAAGCCACCCTTATTCTTAGGAAGAGTAACAATATTTCAAGCGACACGATGGAAGCCTTTCTGAGAGTCTTTAGAAGATTACAAGAAGTCACGAAATAATCATTTAAGCTTTTGATAAGCAGCTTGGGAGGGAGCCCAACACAAAGAGTAATACACATGGGTAGACGTGTATATAGATTTACATATGAGGTACTTCCCAACTAGAGTGAGGGGTTTAGTCTTTCATTTTTTAAGTTTCTTTTGAATTCAAAAAATCACATAATCCTAGAGAATAGAGGTAGAACCTCTAAAATAGAAGGGAATGCCCAGAATGTTAATGATATCATGATCCTTGAGAAGCTACCAATTAAAGTTGGTCACATGATTGTAGTTATTGGTAAAGTTATAGATAGAGGATTTGTTCCAATTAATAGTGGAGCCTGAGATTGAGCAATATTGCTCAACCTAGGATAAGAGCTTGTGCAAATTAGCAGTAGTGTTTTGAATAAGAAAAAAGGAGTCGTCAGCAAAATGCATGTTAAGAAGCTGATGTTGAGGTGAAGAGAGACAGACCCCAATGAGGACTTCATTCTTAATATCATAATGTAACTGATGATAGAGAAAGTTGATTGTGATGATGAATAGGTAAGGGGCAAGAGGGCATCCTTGTTGCATTGACCAATGGATAGGAAAGGAAGAAGTGATGCCAAAGGTAGTGGCTATTCTTGCAATAGCATATGAGAATAAACATTTCACCATATGAAGAAACTTAGGGCCAAATCTGAGTTTAGTCATGGTTTGTAGAATAAAGTCCCACTTTATGTTATCATAGGCCTTGGCATAGTCAAGCTTCATTAGGAGAATATCTTAACTAATATCCTCTATCCACTTGAGACCTTCCCACACACGATCATGTTGTTTAAAATATATATATCAGGAACAAATCTTGTTTGCTGGGTAGATATAATTTGGCTAAGAAGTCTTTTTAGTTGTAAAGATAAGCACTTGGTCTAAATTTTATACACCACATTAAGAAGAGTTATGGGATGCCAATTGGAGATACAAGTAGGATCCTTGCATTTAGGAACGGATGCTTATCACACTTAGGTTAGTTAAGTGTCTCAATATGACCACTTCGAGCACGTGCGTTACATGTGGTGATCCCAGTAACGATTAGCATTTGGTAGCCACAATTGCATAGTTCAGGGTGTGTACGGTAAGTGGGAATGGATGCTA
>MNCI01015722.1:70585-91440 GCA_015680685.1 Gnetum montanum | reverse complement strand
AAGAATTGAAACAGTCTTAAAAATCGTAGAAGAGTCTAAGGAGGAACAAAGTAGTAACAAAGCTAAAACAAAGCAGAGAAATTCAAGCCCTGCACATAACAAGGGTAAGGGAAAAATTCCTATCTCTGATGAGGCTGTGGACTCTGATGTAGATGATGATAGTGGATGTGAGGTCTGCTACTATGACCATCCTAAGGGATGTTGCCCAGTTATCTCACATCTACAGGAGTCTAGGGTGTATGCGCTAAATCCAAGACTCAACCAATGGTAAACACCCCAAAGGTTACCTTATCCACAAGGTAACCCAAGGCAGTTCCACCAACCACTAACGTATTATCCAAGTGGAACTCCACCACAGCCCATTGGACAACATCAGTAGTGGCAATACCCACAGTCATGGGGGATGCCACCGCCAACACAACAGTACCCTTACCAGCAGCCTGATCCCTACGGTTATTATGTGCAGCAGCCAATTTCTCCAGGTGACTCTATGGGTCACACTAGTCCCCAACATCACTACCAAGTTCGGGAGTACTTTAGGAGGACTCCTTCTCCTCCGGAAGGCATCTCACACTTATCCCATCCTCCAACTCCATCCGCACCTCTTCCACCTGTAGTTCCCATACAACCTGTTCCAACAATGCAAGGGAAATTACCTACTCAACCACAACAACGTAACATCATGAGAGCTGTAAATATTCAACCTGGCACTGGTTCTGACAACTGTACAAAGAAAAGGACCTTTTTCAGAACCAGAAGCCCAAAAAGACTCTCGCAACAACAAGTGGTTGAGTACATGTACATGCCTCAACCATCTAACCCCTCGGAGCATCCTTCAGTCCAAAAGAACTGTACGCATACGGTTATGTTGACACATACCGTAACTGACTGGATCAAGGTAGGCCACCTTCCCAGGAAACTATCTAACCCTAGGAGCCCCTTAATTTATTTGCAAATCATTGGGAATGCATCACATCAGGCTCTTCTTAACTCAAGTTCCGAAGTCAATTTAATATCACGAAAAATGTATCAAGCCTGGAACCTGCCGCAACTTAAGAAGAGTAACATCCAATTGGAGATGGTTGACCAGTCCATCACCATTCCTGTAGGATTGGTGGAGGACATCATCACCACTGTGTGTGGGTGGTCATACCCAGTTGATTTCCTGGTGATTGAGGTTAACAACGAAGGGGGCTTCCCAATTATAATGGGAAGGCTATGACTAAATACAGTAGATGTGTACCTAGGGATCCATGATCTTTCCTTGCAAATATCTAAGATAAATATTTATAGAAAGATCGAGAAAAGAAAGTTCTGTGTATCACATACAGTGACACCGAGGGTGATGACATGGAAGAGTGTTCAGCATTGCTTCCATGTGAGCGGTGTGCCCAAGAAACACAAATCCAAAGGTGCTTGTATGTAGCAACCACATCAGTAGTAGACACCTCATGGTTGACAGCTACTAGGAAGAGCAAATTGATATGCATGGGATGAACTGAGGAAACTCATGTTAACAACAGAGGCATAGACACATTGGAATATGTGCATCACCAATTTCTACCCCTCAACCTAAGAACATCAATGGGGAGAAGTTGGTCACTATTACAAAATTCAAATAGGTGCTCATTATTTCGGATCTCTCCCTTACAATTCAGTCATGGGGGAGATGGCCACCTATGCTAACTAGTGGAGGCTCTCAGTTCTTTTTAGTTTTTGTTTTACATGTTTTTTTAACACATTTTTGTTTTCCATGTTTTTGTTTTACACGTTTTTGTTTAACACATTTTTTTTACATGTTTTTGTTTTACAAGTTTTTGTATTACACATTTTTGTTTAACACATTTTTTTTACAAGTTTTTGTTTAACACATTTTTGTTTTACATGTTTTTGTTTTACAAATTTTTCTAACTTTTCTTGTTTTTGTTTTACAACATCGTTATACTTTTCCATTTTGTGTGTGTGTGTGTGTGCCATCCACCATGTAAGTTTGNGGAACTTGATGCATTTGTGTTGGCCATTCTCTTGGGTGCTTGGATGTTTTCTTCTTGAGTTTTCTTGTCGTTCCGATGTTACCCAATTCTCGGAAGCTAAGATAATAAAAATAAGAAGTCTTTGCATGGTGTGGTTCTCATGCATACAAACACAAAACATAGAAAGAAAAAAAAAGTGAGAATTCAAAGCACACCCCTTAGACGGAATAAATTTGGGCTACACGCACTGGTTATGGAACCAAAAGTATTCCCTTTAACTAAGGCCCTTCTCGCTTTCCATTCTCTCCTTTGTTTCGTCGGAATGGTGGTGGCTTTTGGAGATGCATTCTTGTTACTCCAGTGGATGGTTTGGCCAAATGCATTGATGCGAAGTCACTAGATGTGGTTGGTTTGAGGCTGGAGTTGGAATGAGATTTTCCAAGTCACATTAATCATGAAACACACAAGGGGCTGTACACCACCTTGGTCTTGGGATTCCATTCCATCCTCTTCTCTCCACCCTTCTCTCCATTGTTCACCTCATTTTCGATTGTATCCTTAGTGTATATTTTGGTAGATGCATTATTCTCTTTTTGGTAAATTCTTATGGTTAAGGCTTTAACTCTTGTTTCAAAGGACATTTCGAGAGCCTATGGACTCTTTGAATGTGGGTTTTTCAAGGCATTACGGGCATGAACCTACTTTGGGGAGGCCCACTAACATTCCTATTTGGTGCATTAGTTAAATTATTTTCCTTAAAATTTTGCAATTAATTTTATTTTGTTCATTCCATCTTGACATCCACATAATCGATGTTTTAGTTGTCCCTTTTTATCTCTCTTTCTTACTCCTTCTTTTCTCCATTCTAACGCTACCAAAGGTTCGAGATTAGTCATGGGGGTATAGGGCCTGATTTTTTTGATTTTCTCCTAGCCCTGAATTTTTTTTGATTTTCTTCCTAACCCCTACATCTTCGGTAGTCATCATTTATATATTCCCAGATCCGTAATCAGCCATACCACAACCTAGCCAATGGACTTACACCGAAGAAAGGTATAACCACATTGAAATTTATTTACCCTTGCTAATATAAGACTGTGTTGTGTGTGTAGATGGCGATCATGCAATAATAGACAGGATCTGGAGGGAGCACTTGGAATGGAGCAGCGCTGGAAGCGACTATACAAGGAGCAAGATTAATGATGCGCTTATGGATGGACAACGAAAGGCGTAATCTGGGCATTGGTAGCAGCAAGACTTCTTCTCTTTTCTTCTCTTCTCTTCTCTCTTCTCTTTTCTCTCAAGCTACCAAATGTGGCCTGATGTTAATGTAATAAGGTGTTCACCCTTGTTGTCATGAATACTAGTTTTGTCAAGTCGTGTAATAATGATCTATTCACATGTCATCCCATTAGTTCCATTCTCTCAATAATGTCATACCTACCTAATATTATTGTAATGAACTCGAGGACAAGTTTTCATTTAGTCATGGGGGTATGATGGGACGCGATATTGCATGAGCCACAATATCGCATATACGATATCGCGGCCTTCACGATATCGCGTCGTCCCCTACGATATCGCGGTCCGCCGCCATGTCTACAAATAAGAGGCAGCACTTCCCTTATTCCTCATCCTAGGCTTAAAGTAGGAAAACTCTGGCGGATTGATCACCCCAGAGATAGATTATTTTCCATGTGTCTGCAATAGGAGTCCCCAAGTGAACGGATCTTTATTTGAGCAGCTTTGTACCTGAATGCAAGTTGTGTACAGCAATAAAGATGAGCTTTGTGGATAAACCTTGCAGTACATGGAGTAGGTTTATTGCATGTTATTTATTACCTACAGTAGTGCGGTATGAGTACGACTTGATTACGAGCATTTACGAATGTGTACAGTTAGTCAAGGAATTGGTTGCTCATCGCGATTAGTCTCTCTCACCCTAAACTCCTAGAACGTGGGATAAGTATGACTTGGTTACAAGCATTCAAGGATGTGTATGGATAGTCGAGGAATGGATGCTTATCACACTTAGGTTAGTTAAGTGCCTCAATACGACCACTTCGAGCACGTGTGTTATGTGTGGTGATCCCAGTAATGATTAGCGTTTGGTATCCAGAGTTGTATAGTTCAAGGTGTGTACAGTAAGTGGGAACGGATGTTGACGCTAGGGACTTAGTGCATTAATTAGAGTTAGCCTTAGTTTCTCAACCCTTTCCTCGTAGTGTAGAAGACATAAACAGAAAAGACCATAAAAATCATATACCTCAGACTTGCTTAACCATACACCGTGACACATACAAGTAAGTTTGGGAAGACAATGATTAATTAACCCCAAGTGTTCCAAGCGGTGTGTAGGCATTTAGTCTATGGAGTTTGACTGGATTGTGTGTGTGACGCTCGTATTTGTATGGTTGAGTGTAGGGATACCCACCACTCATCACCAATGATTTTTGAAAAATTCAGTGGGGAAACCATCAAAACCAAGAGCCTTCCCATGACTTAACTTGCAACAAGCTACCTGAAGCTCCTCTTTAGTGATATTGACATCTAAACTTTGTAACATAGTAGAATTGATAAGTCTAGGATAATTGAGGGTAGCAGCCTCAAACAATGAGATGTCCATAGGGGTAGTTACAAATAAGATTTCATAATGGTTTTTGAGAAATGTGAGAATATTATTGTGGTTAGTAATGGTGGAGCCGTCATTCAAGATTTTTTCTAAAGAATGTGAGGGAGAAGAGCTATTTAGATACTTGAAAAATTCTTTACAGTGTTCATCTTTAATATTTAACCAAGTGAGTCTACTTTTAGTTAAGGCACTTTGTGCTCTGTACACTTCCAAATGTTGGAAGGCTAACCAAGCTCTAGCTAAATCCTTGTGAATAGGAGTGTTGGAGGGATCTTGAGATAATCTGTCAATTAGATGTTTAATAGTAAGGTGAATGTTTTTGTGCTCACATTTAGCCCGAGTAGCCACTACCTTACTGTACGAACGAGCAAAGTTCCGCACTCTACAAGAAGCATGATGCCACCATTGAATCCAAGCCACTTGATTTCAAGACCAAGGTTCATCAGGTGGAAGGGAAAGAGAAATAGTGGTTATGTAGCTGAAAAAGATGGAATTTATGTCAATGGATATTGCCATGAATCTGGATAAAGATAGAGATGGGAAGATGGTCTGATAAGGTGGTGTGTTGATGAATTGTGGTAGGAAAGAAGGCTTGTCAGAAAGAAAGGATGGAAAAATAGAACCTATCTAACCTACTATAGATGCTAGCCTGCCCAATATGTAGATTACTCCAAGTACATCTATGAAGGGAATTACTAGCAGAGACATCCACCCCATCAGAGAGGTAGAAATTTTTCTTAAAGGTGGACTAGGTCTAATACTCAGAATTTGGTAGTTGGAAAAAAACCTCCCAAGCTTATCTTGAGGGAATTCTATCATATTAAAACCTCCTCCAAAAATCTAAGGTACTGGAGGAAGAAAATTGGTGAGTTCCTACCATAGGAGAGCACGTTTTATAGAATTGTTAGGGGCATAAATTAAGTAGATACTGAAAGGGCCATGTGAGGAAGAGAAGGTAGCCCAAGAAACTCTATGGCTAGAATTAGAATCACTTTGAATGATTTTATGCTTCCAATAGGTCTAGAACATAATGGTAGCTTCCCCTTTCCCACTCATGTGGGACATAGCAAGAATTGAGGAGTGAGGGAGAAACCAATGGGCTAAAAGAGCTAAATGATCTACTAAAATTTTAATTTCTTGAAGGAGAACAAAATCTAAAGCAATATCTAGATTGGAAAGAAAGTTTTCCACTTGCTTCCTTCGAAGCCTATCAATAAGGCCTTGGGAGGCTAGACAAAGAGGAAGACTTTGAAGCTATTTTAGAAGAGGATTCGAACATAAAGGATTCTAATGATGGGTAGGATGATGTATCTGGGGACTGGGTTTTTTGAGACATGGTGGATTGCTTTTTCCTAGCTAAGAAGGAACACACCAAGATATGATGCTCGGCCTGATGACAGTAGTTTCATGAGTTTGGAAGATAAAAATAATCAATTTTTTGGATGAAGAGTTTCCCACTGGCCACAAGGATTAACAAGGTTTTTGTAAAAGCTATATCAAGTTTGAAACAAAAGTGACGAATTTGAGTTCCATTGATCATAGTGCTATGGTCAGAAATAATTGAACCAAGGGTATTTGACAATTCAACATAACAAGGAACTATGTTATATGCTAGGTCATTAACATTAAAGTCAAATCTCTAGGCACGCACAATTAGAATAGCATTTTGGGTTGGGAAATTTTTGAGGGAGAGAGCCTTCTCAGCCTAAGAGGCCTCGGATAGTTCTGCTAGAATAAAGTTTTAAGCATAGTAATGGCCATGAGAAACTTGAATGTCCTATGGTAGAAGGAGGCTTTGGATTTGTGTGTTAATTCTTAGAGACCTCAATAGAAACCCCCACTATTTGAAGAAAAATAAAACACATTGAAAAATCTTTAGAAACTACATCAAAAATATCATTTGGAAGAAGGAAATCTATTTTGGGCAAGTTAGAAGAACTTCCCTAATGGAGAGTAGAATCAAAAGAATCTGCCATTGTAGACCTAGCATGAAATTACCCTAGAGCTCTAGCAAGACTACAGTAAGTAGCAGCAGCGATAGCCCTAGCCCAACTAGCAGCAATAGCATAGCAACATAGACCTCATTGCCCATTGAAATCGTTGCCCCATTGTCACCAAAGTGCAACATAACATAACAACCCAAGAACCCAAGATCGTAGTGCAACACAGTAGCCCACTAAAACCCAAAATGCAACAGAGAACCAAAAACCCAAAATCCAAAATGCAGCAAAAGGCTGAAATAGTGGAGTCGTCGTGCAACGCAACAGTCCACGTGGACCCCGCAGCCCCAAGACCATGGTGTAGCCCTATGCATGATAGAGAGAACAGGGTGAACCACCACACAATGGTCTACTCAATAGTTAAGTTTTAGGGTTTCAGTTTCTATGGGTATGCCCATGGGTAATTGTGTATTTGCATTGGCAACCAGTCCATGCTACATTATTTTTTCTTGTCTATCATGTTAAAAGATTTGACCTGAAATTCTGAAATTTGCAATTGAAGCTTTTGAGAAAAAAATCAATTAAAAAAATTTAAAATCAATACAAGAAGAAACCATGTATAAAAAATTTGATTGTAGCAATGCTAAAGATCCACTATTTAACAAATTCAAATTCAAAGATCTATAATAATGAGGCAACTTTGAATTATTTGGCTTTACCACCTTGTGTTTTTATTAACATTGGTAAAATGGTTTCTAAAATTTAAATTTAAATGATTACTACCCTCCCACCATTGTTCCATAATAAATGTGTTCACTTAAATGTTTTAAAACTAGTGAACACACAACTAAAGTTATATTTGTCCTCATTAGGTAGTAAGGAGCTTATGGCCATGCAATGATGAGATGCGAGACATGGCATGATTCTCGATGGCATACATGATGTGATGAGACATGACATGCACTGTTTCTAATTTTTATGTTGAGTTTCACATTACTAGAAAACCATAAATTTGTTTATGAAAACGGTTTTTTTTAAGGTCTTAGAAAGAAAATACGTAACTTTATTTTTGTTCAAAGGCATGGATTACAATGTAGAAAGGCAGGAAGCATACTCTCAAGGAGACAATTAATTAATTAAACTATTATGTCCTCTTACAATACAAGCTTGATCATCAATTGATGATCACTTACTCATAATTCCTACAAACCTCAAAAAAAGTTTTCTATCTCTTTTTCAAGCATTAGAATTGTATTAGACTTATCTTTTGCCAACATTAGACATATTCAATTAAGTTTCCTTGGCCTTTTACACTTTTTCTAATTATCATTTGCCATATAAATGCATTCATGATTCTACTAAATGAACATCATACAAGTCCATACAAATTCATATATCTATTTTTGAATTAAGTACTAACATTGTACACTCCTAAGCCTTCTTGGATCATTTTCAATGAGCTTTTTTTGTAAAACCATTACATATGTTATTCTAAGTCAATTGCAGCAATAGTATGACTTAAAATCAATACTTTTAACCAACTGACATATTAGGATGCATTGTTTAGAATGATGACATCATGTGCCTTTCTTAGGTGGATGAGGGTTGTTATTACATTTGGTTGTTGGCATTGAATAAATTATTTTTTGATACCTCTAAAGTTATCTTATTATTTAGTATTTTAAAGTTAATAACTCAGATATGTCAATGGTAAGATAACTATTATTTTAATATTTGATCACTTATAGTGTTTTGATGCAATATCAATATCTCCAAATGCAAGACATGTAAATGTTTAGGTGGGCTATATCATATTAGCAATTTCTTCAATGTGTGCTAATAATGTTAATTTTAATGCAGCATAGCTACAATGGGATAATTACCTGTGAAAATTTGCATTCATAGCGATTATTGTTGTCAAAGTTCTATACAATCATGAGTGTTCTAAAAGCTAAAGGGAACAACAATAGGAGTCTTACATGTGAGTAGTTGTATTTTTTGAATTGTAGTTATTTCTAAAATATAGTAATACACTTGTTGATCAAGTTTGTTTATGTTATGTTATTCTAAATGTTATTTAATTTCTAAAATTGCAACTATTGCCTTAGTTTGTGAATGTAATGTTGCAAGTATTTTGGAGTTGCCAGAAATGTGTTTGTCCTTTAGAGAAATTAGAGAGAATTGGAATTTATAATTGGATGACAATGGAAGGCTACTATGATAAAAATATTGTTTACAATTTTTATAAATGATTGACTGATGGTCTCTCAGTTGGGGTAAAGACTTTGCAAACCACTACACAAGGTCAAAATTTCACCTTCAACGTAAATGATATTGCAAATATTATACAAGTTTCATGCAACAATGAGCCACCAATCAAGGAACAAAGGTGGAAGAAAAATGAAAATCACTTAATTCAATATGCCCAAAATTTTGATAAGAAAGATAGCAATCCAAATTGCTATCTAAAGTTACTATTGCTCTCTAAATTTATGTAGTGGGCTTTATTTCCAATAAAAGAAATCAAAGCTAAGATTTCTAATAATGCAGTTTTACTCATGTGGGCATTAGATAACAATAAAGGTCTTCCTTTTAATATCCTAGTGACCATACTGTCTAAGATGAGGAGGTGTGGAAGGGCATGGAAACTTAATGATGTTAGAGAGTCTCTTGGCTTTCCAATTATTGTGAGCATATGGTTACATAAACATAATATATAAGTTATCCCAACGTAACTTCAAGATAAGTAAAGTTGGATCTTGAAAGCTTTTTAAGAAATGCATCATTGTTTGAGAGGCCTGAAAGCTCATTTGATGTGAAAGAAAATGATAAACCTTTTATGCAAGATGTGTGTCATCATGACAAATTTTCTTTAAAAGTAATTGAAGACAAGTTAGATAATGTGATCAAGACATTACGTTAATATTCTGAAAGTAATGCAACACTTTGGAATATCGTGGAGAAGCTAAAATTTGACAAACCTTGATTGCTAGAAGAAAACAATGCACTAAAGGAAAAAATAGAGAACTTTGTGGGTAATGAAAACACTTGCATGGACAAGCTTATTGTTCAAAATTATAAAATGGTAAAGAAATTGTAGCATTAAATACTAAAATTGGCATGCTAAGGAATGCATTGGTGTCTAAAAACATTCACCTTGATAGAAGCAACATCATGGAAGACACTAATAATAATATGATGTTGTATACTTTCTATATTTCTTTAAATCTTTATTATTTTTGGAAGCTTCTCTTTAATGTCCTTAATGTAAATGTGTGTAACAGATTTGCATGATATGGAAAAATCCAAAGCAGCCAAGAGATTATTTATTTTTATTGAATACAAAAAATAATAAATAATCCATGAGAAGAAGAATTTTCATAAACCAACAAGTAACTCAACTTGATATTGGTCTTGCATATGCTATGTTTAGAAATTTAAATTTTCGATTTGTTGCTCACCTTATTGTCTTATTATATGTATAAAACTATCATGGTAAAATGTAGTTTAACTTTATCATCGAATTTTTCCATTT
The DNA here is from genome assembly GCA_015680685.1 of Gnetum montanum. NCBI lineage: Eukaryota > Viridiplantae > Streptophyta > Gnetopsida > Gnetales > Gnetaceae > Gnetum > Gnetum montanum. The sequence goes on along the minus strand of MNCI01015722.1, from coordinate 81,360 downwards.
TTTAGTTGATGTCAATGTTGATTTTAAAGCACTAATTGATGATTGTACAATAATTGATAGAGTAATGCAATTGCTTGTCTTCGGTATGCTTGACAGTAAAGATCTTTTTAGGACATCATTCGCCCCATATGTTGTCACAAGATTCTCTTTTAGGAGCTTATATAAAGATGGATGGAAAAAATGGTTGAACCATGACATCATAGATGTCTACATCATGCACTATTTTAGAATACAAAATNATCATAGATGTCTACATCATGCACTATTTTAGAATACAAAATATTTCATCTTCAATAGTATGTTTCAATCTTATGTGAAGTCCTTTGAGAGCAAGATGCAAGTGTCTCAGAAGAACTAGCCTAAACCTAAATCAAAGAAAGGTAGCAAAAGACATTCTAAATGTTGAAAGTGATACATTTTTTAAAAAAGAAGTTGATGATTTTGTTGTAGAAATAGATTTTGTTAAAGATCTTAAAGATAAAACATGTTGGGATGAGTTTTTGCAATCTAGACACACATTTTTTTATCTTCCTTTGAACACTGGTGGACATTGGGTTCTTGTTGTTGTTGACATATCATCACATAAAATTTTGGTGTATGATTCAATGCCTTCTTTACAACATCTTGTAGTAGTTAGAAAATTGATGTTGAATTTTATTGATTATTTATTTGATGGTAAGTCTGTCTACTTTGAAAATGTAATGAGACTCAAGGGAAAGAGGAAAAAAGTAGCCACAAGAAGAAATGTAATTACAGTTGAAGATCTTCCAAAACAAGAAAATGAATATGACTGTGGGATGTATACATTAATCCATATGCATCACTTGGTGCACAATAAAGACTTGAATTCACTACTGATTTTTTTTTTAGTGTATCGAAAATATGGGAAATTTTAAGTTATCTTGGAGTTCATCAAGTTTTGAGAAACATGTGTCTATGACATATGTTGAATGAGAAGTGTAATGAACATGACCTAGTTGTATTTTGTGATGTAACTAATTATAGTCATTATCCATGATGCATTCCATTTTGTTGATGGTATTAGATTGTAATGCATTTCTTTTATGATTTTGTAAATTAATCTATGATGCATTTTGGTTGTAATGAATATCTTTTTCAATTTTGTATAAAGAATATGTAATATATTGTTTGTAACATTTTCTATCTATGTGGACTGTTTGATATTCTATATACATTCAATTATTAATTGATACAACATTTTTGGTCTCTCATAACTCATCCTCAATTGTGGCTCATATGTCAATGCAAGTGTTGTACTTACATATGACTTTCTTGACATCTCCTTACATTACTTTCACTCTGTAGTATTTCCCTTTTGCTTTACGCCAAGGTATGAAGTGCAAGTAATCACCATTGTCATGAATTTATAGCTTTTAAGGTAACCATTCATCTCTCGAAGATGTTTGTTTGGCTACCTTGAGTGCATACATTCAAATTGCAAGACAAATAGTACTAGATTGGCATGTTTTTAGAGGTGATAAGAAATTTTTGGAAAGCCACAAATCGTTACACAAAATTTTTTTTTGCTCTTCCATTTTTAATTTTCAAAATTTAAATTGCAATTTTCTAATTCTAAATTAGTTAGAAAAATGGTGCAAGGGTGTTACACCATAATAGATCCCAATAAGATCCAATCCACAACTTCCAAGCAGATCTAGCTTAGCAAATAAGAATAATATAATAAAATAAAGGAAATAATACTTATATTGAGAAATTTCTCAAAATACATAGAAAATACAGCAAAGATGAGGAGCTAAGCTCAACTCACAACTCTCCCAAGGATCTTAGAGGCCACACTTGTCCCCTCTTAATCCACAATTGCTCACAGTGGAGCCAAAGCTCAAGACAAGACACTTATAAGAGATTCTCCTAATCCATATCAAGTGCTCTTCCTTGCCTTTCACTCCACTTCCTTACACAAGCTTTCTCTCCTGCGCATGGTCAAGGTTATCTGGCCTTCAGTGTTTGCACTTTGGCACTTGGAACTATAGCACTTGGCACTTTAGCACTTGGCACTCCAACACTTGGCACTACGACACTTACAATAGTGAAATACATCAATATTTATAAGCAATTAGAAGGTAAAAATCCTATAAACCTTTCCTCAACTCAACTTGAGGTTCTCCAACTATTTTCCAAGTCTTCTCACCTACTTCCCCACTATTTCCATCTTGCTTTGCTTGTTTCTTGAATTGAAACAGGTGTTTTTGGAAATTTCCTCATGCATCTAGGTCATCTCAAGCTTCATGTAGATGTCTCTTGTGAAAGCCTTTCTCATGAGAGAGATGTATATTATTTTTGGTAGACATCTTCTTTGGACTTGAGACATCTACACTTCAAGGAAGACATCTATCCTGAAGGTGCCAAAAATAAAAATGCTTATTTTGATGCTGGAAACCTTTGGATGCCTCCCAACAAGTTCCCATAGACCCTAGAACCTCCTAAACTTATCAAAAAAAGCCAAAAACACTTCCAAACATGCCAAAACATCCAATAATCATCCCCAACAAAATCAACTCAAAAAGATAAATAACATGTACAACAAAATGAGGGAATCAGAAGAGGTGTCCCTACACCAATGCTTCCATCCTTGAAAATGGCATGCTTCATGACCTTTCAAAAGCTGGAAGGCACCATGCCCCCATGACTCAAGGCCATCACAATAATCATAACTCATTGGAGGTTTTGGTTTTGAGGTTCCCTTGCTCATGGAGGCTTTTCCTCATGCTCCACCATGCTCCCTTCATTTGATCATCTCATTGGAATGCTTCCCTTACATCCCCATAAAGACTCAAACCTGAAATAATTAAAGAATAAGAAAAAGAAAAAGGATTAGGCTTTCTTAATTTAACATCCTATCTTCTCTTCTTTTTCCTCTTCTTCACCTTCTTCTTCTTGGTGTTTGGAAGACTACCACTTACCTTCCTTTCATCACCATCATGTAGATTGCCTTCATGCTACACTTCCATTTTATAGCCAAGATAATTAAATCCATCAGCACACTTCACAAATTCATCATTGCTATAATCAATAGCAAGAATTTCTAAATTTTGAAAAGTAATATCATTATCAATGTCTTCACTTACATCAATAATGGCCTTCTCACAATGACTATTCCAATAGGCATCATCATTAAACAAATTACTATTATTAGTCTTTCTCTTACTAACAATGGCATCAAAAGTCACAACATGACTCTCAATCCCATCACAATCACCACAATGATCATGATGCTCATCATCACCATTGAACAAACCACTACCAAGAAAAAGTGAAAAACTAGCATCCATCACACTAGCTTCAACATGAGAGACATTACTACCATCAACAATGTCAAGCTCATCATTAATTATCTTTCCATAGATTCTCCCATCCATATTTGGTTCAACTTGATCTTCAATATGTGGCTATCCACTCTCATCAAAGCTTGAAGGCTTAAGATTCCAAATAGGAGTTCCCAACTCCAATGGCTTCTCCTCTTCAAAGGAATCATCAACAAGATCTTCATTCGACTTTGGAGGTACCAACTCAAAAGGTAAACTCTCCTCCATGGCCTTAACATCATATTCAACAAAAACATCATCAAAGAAATCATTCTTCCACATACCTTGGCTAGAAGACTCACCTCTCTCCCATGAGATAGTCTCAACTTGACTTAGAATCTTCTTTCACTTGCCACAAGGTGTAGAACAATTGCAAAAAGAATGAGTATCATACCTTCTAGTGCTATCCTTGATCCTTCTTGAAGAAGTCCCTTGATATTTACCACTCTCTTGCCTTTGATACTTCACCTCCCATGACTTACGAGGTAGGAAGTCTTCTTGATCTACAACATACACCATCTTAAAATTTGAAGATCTCTTGGTCCCTTTTATGAAGCTCTTGGTTTCTTTCCTTGAAACCCTTGAGTATTGAGCACTCCTTCACTCAATAAGAGATACTTGAGAACTCCTTTTCTCATTAAAACCTACTTCATCATCTTCCTTTCCTTCTTGATGGCTAGAAGATATTTTATCAATTCTCCTCAAAATATTTCCCATGGTACTCTTGAATTTCTCCATATCTCTTTCTAAAGTTTCCACAAAATCTTGGTTCTTGTGGACCTTTACTTTGGAAGAACTTATTGCATTTCAACTACAAAAGCTTTAAAGGAGTCCTTAAACTCTTGAAGCTCTTTTCTAAGCTCTTGATATGTCTTCTTCTTTGGAGCCATACCTAAAGCAACAAGAATGATATCCAAAATAAAATACAAAAATATCCACAACAATGTTCCTTTCATTCAAAGAAAACACCAAACTTCAACATAGAAATGTGGAAACCTCTAAACCTTGGTGCTCTAATATTAATCTAGTGCATGGGTTTTGCACCACAATAAATCCCTAGTAGGATCCAATTCACAACTTCCAAGTAGATCTAGCTTAGAAAATAATAACAATATAATAAAATAGAGGAAATAATACTTATATTAAGAAATTTATCAAAATACATAGAAAATGTAACAAAGATGAGGAGCCAAGCTCAACTCACAACTCTCCAAAAAATCTTAGAGGCCACACTTGTTCCCTCTCAATCCTCAATTGCTCACAATGGAGCCTGAGCTTAAGACAAGACACTTATAAGAGATTCTCCTAATCTCTCTCAATTGCTCTTCCTTTCCTCTCACGCAACTTCCTTGCACAAGCCCTCTTCTTGCACAATCTCCCCTCCCTTAACTCTCACAAGCTTTCTCTCCTACTCATGGTCAAGGTTATCTAGTCTTTAGCATTTGCACTTTGACACTTATCACTTAGCACTACAACACTTGGCACTTTGGCACTTAACACTGCGGCACTTACAATGGTAAAATATATCAATATTTATAAACAACCAAAAGGTAAAAATACTAGAAACCTTTCCTCAACTCAACTTGAGGTTCTCTAGTTATTTCCCAAGTCTTCTCACCTTCTCCCTAGCTATTTCCATCTTACTTTAGTTGTTTCTTGAATTGGAATGAGCATTTTTAGAAGTTTTCACATGTGTTGGGTTGTCTTTAGCTTCATGTAGACATCTCTTGTGAAAGCCCTACTCATTGGAGAGACATCTACTATTTTTGGTAGACATCTCTTTTGGACTTGAGACATCTACACTTTAGGGGAGAAATCTATCTTTCTATGGAGATGTCTATCCTAAAGGTGCCAAAAATAAAAATGCTTGTTTTAATGCTAGATGCCTTTGGATGCCTCCCAACATATTCCCATAGATCCTAGAACCTTCTAAACTCATCAAAATAAGCCAAAAACACCTCTAAACAAGCCAAAACATCCAAGAATCATTCCCAAAAAAATCAACTCAAAAAGATACATAACCTGTAGGGTGGAATAAGGGAATTGGAAGAGGTGATCCTACACCAAAAAAATGAATTTGTAAATTTATGTACTGATCTGCTAACCTACGAGTGGAACATCACTCACACATATATATTGTGAGAAAGAGCAACATGCAGTATATTACACCACTAGGTTGCGAGCACATGTGTTTCGCATGCCATCGTAGTTTGAAAAAAGAATGCGATACACATGTACTCACAGCCTATGTAGAGAAACTATGATTACATGCATTTCACAGTAAATCACAATATTTTTCAAAGTGTGAGAACATGCATCATGCATAACGTCATACTTCATTATATAATTTTAGGTTCACAATGTGTTACAGAATTCTCTATTCCAAGTTGCAAGGGAATGTCAGTTGCACTTCGTTATACTATTTTGCAATTATCATTTTCAATCTATGAGAAACCTATGTATTGTAGCCATGCATTCAAAATTGCAACATGTTGCGAGTAGGAGGGTCATCTACTAGGAAGGCCTAGGTAAACTACGATGTAATGCAACTAGCATCCTCACACAACCCTAACTGGTAAGTATTCAAACCTTTCAGCAAGGGATAACTACTTGGTGTTTTGAGCTTTCGAAAGGTATAGGATAATCTAGAAGGCCTTAAAACCTTTTAGTAGGTAATAATTGCTCAAATTTTTTAGCTTTTGGAAGGCAGAGTATCATCTACTAGGAAACTTTAGGTAAACTATGTTGCAATGCACCTAGCACCCTCTTGCAGACCTTCTAGTAGGCAATAATTTGTTAAAGTTTAAGGCTATTAGTAGGCATTTGTAATTGCTAGTAGGTAATAGTTTCTTAAATTTTAAGGCTACTAGTAGGCATTTGTAACTAACTACCAATAGGGAATAATTACTTATAGTTTATGGCTACCGATAATCAATCAGACCTTCCAATAAGGAATAATTACTTGGAGTTTGAGGGTTCCAGTGGATAATAATTGCTTAGAGTTTTGGGCTACCAAAATGTAGAGGGTCATCTGGTAGCAAATTCTACTCAAACAGTGAGGACCTATGCCCAGCACCCACTCGCAATCTTTATTGGAAGTCAATCAAACCTTGTAGTGGGAAATAATTACTTAGGGTTTGAGGCTACCAGAAGGCATAGGATCATTGAGAAGGAAAAAAATCATCCGAAAGGCATTCAAACCTTCCAGTGGGTAATAATTGCTTGGAGTTTGTGGTAATTGGAAGGTAAAGGATCAACCAAAAGCAAAGACCAATTAAACTATGAGCAAGTTTTCCTAACACCCTTGTGTAGTCCTTACCAAAAGTCAATCAAACCTTCTGGTAGGGAATAATTACTTGGGATTTGACATGTTTCAAAGGTATAGGGTCATTCAGAAGGCAGAAGATCATCTAGAACATATTTGAACCTTCTAATGGGTAATAATTGCTTGGAGTTTGTGGCAATTCACATATCTCTATAACTTAATTTTTTATAGAAGCCAAATTTACATAGTGCACTTCAATGCTAGTTGCAATTTCCACATGGAAATTATGAATATCAATGAATATTTTGACTCACATATAGTGATATCTAATGAGCGTCAAAGTGTCATGTTGATGGGCCCTTATTGATGTTGCCTCATTGATGGGCCCCCGTCAATGGGACCCCATTTATGTGATGTTACCCCATTGACGGGGCTACATCAATGTAGCATTTGCTACATCTACGGGGCCCCATCGATGCAACTCTGTAATAAAAACTATAAATACAAGGTCACAATCATGTTTATGGGGAGTCTAGTTATAGTTTTCGCAAAGCTCTTATAGTTTTTCCAATTGAGAGTTAGAATATTTCTTTGAGTGCCTGCAGCAGGAGTTAGAAAGTGTATGGATCTTTATTCAAGCACTGTTGTACTTGAACCACACTAGTATGTATGATAATAAAGATAAGCTTTTTGATCAAACCTTGCAACACTTAGAATAGATTAATAATTTATTTATGCATTCATTATTTTTATTAAACATGCAATTAATTTAGCTAAATTAAGTTACATTATGCTTTAAGTGATTAGTTAATTATTTAAGCTAAATAAGTTAAACACATAAGTATGACCACTTTGAGCGTAAACACGTATCTGCTTGGTAATCCCAATAGCATTATTGCTTGGTGCACTGAGTAGTGTAGCACTTGGTAACCTAGCAATGGATACATGGGTTCAGGACATCTACGGAAAGTGGGACTGAATGCTTATGTTAAGACTAGTTAGAAAGTAGTTAAGTAGTTAAATTAAATTAGTTATTAAATTACTTCAACTCTATACTTTTAAGTACCAAGGAACATAAGACATAAAACAATAAAAATCATATGCTTCAATTACACTTAACCATACCTTTGTGCATCACAAGTGTAATTGGAAAGACAATAAATGACCATTAGGGTAAGGTTCACTTCTTAGAATACTAGTGTACTGGAAGACATAGAGTCCTCAAAATTTGACTAGATCATGCATGAACGCTTCATGATTTATATGGTTGAGTGTAGGGGTACCCTTCATTGCTCATCATTGGTGCCATTGTTGGGGACTCTTTTTGTTTGAAATGTGCGCTACCTAGGATTAGTGAACATCATTAACATCATTAGATGAACCCCAAGGTCAACATCACTCTCACACATAATATAATGATATAAGCACATTGATATTTTATTTGTTTATAAAATTTCTTCTTCTCTTAAGCATGATGATGTTAAACCACCAATCCCATAAGAGTGCAAGGTGATATATACTCATCTAGATAAGTATGTGCCTAATTTCACCTTCATCCTGCAGTAAGATGAATAATTGTGATGGCATGACATGGAAGAAAACATTATAATGCCTCCCGATTGATCTATGCCCGTGATGCTATTTCAAACTCTTAAGAAGTTATGATATTTAAGAGGAGTATGTTGTGCATGATTATGACTACTGGGACTACCATCCCACTGACACACAATGCAGGAGCGATTAACACCAGGAGAAGCGACATGAGTTTGTAAAGGAAAAATGGTTCACTAATCCCTTGTTCCTATTGAACCAAGATGATAATGGGGATCCTCTTTCTGGGGGCTCTCAACATGAAAATTCACCACCCCTTGTTATCGATGATGGTGGTGTGAACTTGAATCTACATTCCACTATCAACAATCCAGGTTTAAGAAAAGATGGCAGTCAAGGCAGGGGCTTGGATAAGCATTGAGATGATAAGAAACTTGACGAATGTGGCCACAACAACCAAAGTGGAGTTGGAAAATATCATGGTGGAGACAGTCCTCCTCCCTCTTCATCCTATTCATCTACATCTTTTTCTTCTTCCTCTTCTAGTTTTGAGAAACATCGTAGAAAGAACAACAATAATGGAGATGAACAAAGGAACAACAATAATGATAGTTGAGCCCATAATGAACAAATGGGTAATAGAGGACATCATCAGTGATAAGGAAATAATGATTATGATGAGCCTTTGTTGGCAACTCAAAGCATGCTAAATATTGCAAAGGCTATAAAAATTCCAACCAAGCATGTGAGAAATAGTTGGATCAAGCACCTAGATATGAACAATATTCCCAGATTTGAAGGGGGATATAACTCTAATTTACAAATAGATATCCAAGGTTTTCATGATTCCTATGCCTTGAAAAATATTGAAAATTATTGATAGAAACTCAAGCTATTTCTTAGTATACTCATCAAGGAAGTAGAAAATTGGTACTGGTCATTGGAGCCAGAATCTATCCATTGATGAAGTACAATGTTCAAGCTATTTACTATTATGTATGAGATGTACTCTAGAGTGTCTAATCTAAGAAGGAAAATCCAAGGATGAAAGTAAGAAAACCATGAACCCTTTGATGCTGCTATGGGCAAATATTATTCTCTCATACACTGATGCCTTGTCCATGGTTATTCTCAGCGAGAACAACTTCACCATATCATTGATGGACTTAGATTGGAAAAATAGAGAACTCTTGGAGTTTATGCCCAAGGAAGACTATTCGAAATCTGATCCCATTAAATCCAAAGGCTAATTGAGCAGGTAGTGAAAGAAGAAGGAGACTTAAGGAAATGAGAAAGTGTGAAGAAATACAATACGGATCCCTCCATCAGAAAGAGGGAAGTATGATTTTGTGACAATGAGGAAGAATCACCTCTTAATGAGGTGGTCAACAAAAAGACCTTGCCAATTCAAAAATCTATGTTTGAAATTTTGACCAAGGTGGATAAAATGTGGGATTCATTACATAAAAAATTCTAAACTACTCTAAAAATCATTAAAAAATCAAGAGAGCAGAATAGTGATTGTAACCCTAGGAGATGAAAAGAAGCTAAACATGCCTACCAGAGAGGTAAGGGCAAAGTTGTTGCAATAGAAGAAGTTGTGGAGACAGATTCAGATGATGGTGGTGGGTGTGACATCTACCAATACGAACATCCTAAGGGATGTTGTCTTGTTATGTCACACTTATAAGAGTCTGGGATGTATGCTTTAAATCCACAACTAGCAAGAAAGCAAGTACCTAGAAGGTTGCCTTATCCTCAGGGCAACCTCAAGCAGTTCCACCAATAACAACAATATTATCTAAGTGGAGCACCACCACAATCGTATGAGTAGTACCAATAGTGGCACCAATCATAGTTTTGGGAAATGCCACCACCAAGGCAGCAATACCCTTACAGGAAACCAAATCCATAAGGGTACTATGTTCAGCAACCATTATCTTCACATGACTTTTCCAATCATGCTTCTCCCTTCTAGCATCACTATTACCCTCCTAAGTACTACAGAGCTCATTCTCTAAATTCTAGGAGGGATGCCACATTTTATCCTTATCCTCCTCCTATTCCTACACCTATCCCTCCACCCTCAACTCAACTACCACTTGCTCCATCTATGCAAGGTGAACTTCCAACCTAGCCATAGTAACGTAACACTACTAGGGCCATCAATTTATAACTGGTATATCAACTAAGGGTTTTGGAGCCTCGTGATTATAAAAGACCTTTCTTCCAACCCATCAGCCCTACTAAGTCCTAACCAACCCCAACATCTGGTGTTAAACCCAAAAAATTTGTTCAATTTTAATAAGTATTTTTGTCAAACTTATGCATTTTAATTAATTTCATTCTATATTTCATATAGTTAATTGTTATTTAACAATTATTTTATTTGTATATTTAAGTTGTAAATATTAGTTTATTATTATTTTATGATTAGTTAATTGATGTCGTTTAGTTTATTTTAATTTTAGTTTAACTAATACAATGTATTATTATATATTAATGAGATTATAATTACATGTATATATTATATATACGTTATATGTAAACTATATATTCCTTATACATAAATATTATATAATAAGATTATATATACCTCATATAAACTATATTTT
>MNCI01015722.1:49062-69367 GCA_015680685.1 Gnetum montanum | reverse complement strand
AAATAAAAATAAAAATAAAGAAAAATCTGAGGAATCAGCTCCTCTTATCATACCACCAGCTGAAACCATTAAAAAAGTTGCAATTCGNCCTCTTATCATACCACCAGCTGAAACCATTAAAAAAGTTGCAATTCAAGCCACAACCATTAAATCAATTTGTAAATTTTTAGGAATGGTAGCCCATGAATGTGTCAATGAAGAGTGTTCATGAAATCAACAAAGCAACCAAAGAAACCCACATGAATTCAACCATCTAGAAGCACTCTTAGCCTTTACAAACGTACAAAAGTTAATCAAAATCAAAATCAGGAAAAACCAATATGATTAAGATTTGATTATTCTTCCCTCTAGAAAACACAAAATCCCAATGAGAAAATACAACCTAATTTTTCCATAACTAGGAACCCTCTATTTGACATTTCAACATCAACCATGAGTTCAACATTTGGCCACCCTATTCTTGCTTCACCCTCTACAAGTCATTCCGTTGGATCCCCTTTAATCAAATGTTGCGCAAAATCTATATTGTCATGCTTACTCATGTTGTATCTAATTGGATCTCAACTGGCAACCTTCCTAGGAAATTAGCTGATCCTATGAGTCCTCTTATTTATCTATAGATTGTTGGGAATGAACTGTGTAAGCCTCTTCTTAATTTAGGTTCTAGTGTGAATTTGATTTCTCAGGAGATGTATACTGCCTAGCACCTACTGCCTCTTAAGAAGAGCAATATCATATTGGAATTGGTAGACTAGTCCATTACTGTTCCATTGGGACTAGTTGAAGACATTATGATCACTATCTGTGGGTGGTCTTATCCTACCGACTTCCTAGTAATCAAGGTCAAGAACTACAAGGGGGCCTTCCCAATCATTATGGGAAGGGCATGGTTAAGTATTGTAGATGCACGAATGAGCATCAAATATTTTTCCTTGGAAACCTCAAAGGAAAATGCATTTGGCAAGATTGAGAAGAGACTAGTAGCATGCATCATCTACAACGATATAGGGTACAATTATGTGTAGAAACTCTGGGTAGTAAAACAAGCATCTCTTTTGACATACAAGCAATGTGCACAAGAAGCAAATATTCAAACGTGTCTATACGCAATAGCCACAAAACAAGAGGGTAACCAATGACTGACTGTTAATTCTGATAATAGCACAATGTGCATGAAAATTGCTAAGAGCCTGACATGCACCTATGTTAGAAGCATGGATAAACTAGAGCAAGTTCATCACCAACTCTCTGATGATGAAAATGCTAATACTAATTGGGAAGAGTTGGAGATCCTTGAGAATTTTAAACAAGAGCCCCTAGAGTTGAAAACTTTACTTGCAAGCTTGGAATATACATTCTTGAAAAATGGCAAGTCAGTTATACTTAATGTCAAACTTGCTTCTAAACAAAAAGAAAAATTGTTGGAAGTAGTTAACAAATGGCCAATAGCCTTTGCTTGATCATATCCTAAACTTACTGGAATTGATCCATGGATATGCCACTGTTGCATTTACACTAATCCATCCATGAAGCTAAGGAGGCAACCGCAACAATGGTTGAAGTTAAAATTACAATAGATTATCAAAGAGGAGATTGAGCAACTTCTCAAGGTAGGGTTCATCCACCCCATTGCAAATAGCGAGTGGGTCAATCCACTCGTCATAGTGCTAAAGAGTGATGGAAAATGATGGGTTTGCATTAACTTTGGGCTATTAAACATGGTAACATTAAAAGATCATTTTTAGTTGTCATTCATTGATTAGGTGTTGGACACCATTTATGGGCATTACTATTATAGTTTTCTAGATGGTTATAGTGGCTATAACCAAATCCAAATTACTCTAGAAGATCAAGTCCAAAAAGCATTCATGAGTCCCTAGGGAACCTTTACATATCACAAGATGTCTTTTGGTCTATGCAATGCTCCTACTACTTTCCAACATTTGGTCTTAAGCATCTTTCGACAAAAAATTAATAGTGGAGTAGAAATCTTCATGGATGACTTCTCCACTTATGGTGCTACATTTGAGCAATCCTTGGACCACCTTGAACAAGTATTAAAAATATGTATGAAAATAAATCTATGGCTCAATTGGCAAAAGATTCATCTCATGGTCTAAGAAGGCATTGTACTAGGGCATAAAATTACTCAAGTAGGGATCAAGGTAGACCCTAAAAAGATAAGGATCATCCAAGGAATCACTCATCAACGAGAAATCGTCAAAGTTGTTTGGTCATTCCTTGGACACATTGGTTACTACTAATGATTTATAAATAATTTCTCTAAGATTTCAAAGCCATTGGTCAAGCTTACAAAGAAAGATGCTCCATTCATTTGGACCAAGCAGTGCGAACATGCATCCCAATAGTTAAAGGAAAAATTCATAGAAATTCCAATTCTATGGGCACTAGACTAGTCCAAACCATTTCATATAATGACATATGTATCTAATCATGCCTTGGGGGCCATGCTTACATAGTTGGACAATAAGAAATGTCCATATTACATCCACTACATGAGTTGAAGCATTGTGGGTGCAGAGTTGAATTACACAACAATTGAAAAAGAACTAATGATAGTGGTATATGCTCTTGAAATGTTCAAGCATTATGTGCTTGGCTATAAAGTGTTTGTTCACATAGGTCATAGTGCAATCACTTCCTAATGAACAAGCCAATAGTAAGCCTCTATATCATATGGTGGCTTGTGATCTTGCAGGAATTTGATCTCACAATGGTACATTGAAAAGGGACTGAGAATGTGGTCACTAACCACCTCTTTTGGTTAAGATAAAATAATAAAGAGGATGAGAGACCGCTCTCTAATCAATTTCTATATGAACTCCTCTTTACAAGAGCAATAAATGATCAAGTGTGTACTGAACCAAATGGTATGATGGCATCCTCACTTACCTTCTCACTCAAGAGATGTCACAAGATCTAGACTTTAGGAACAAAAAATAATTTTTTCATCAGGCTAAGTACTTCATGGAAATCAATGGACACATTTACAAAGTATCTACAAATGGCCTGGTTCATTGCTATGTCCCTGATGTAGATCAATTGCATGTTCTCTAGAATGCTCATGAAGGCCCTTGCAAAGGCCATTATGCTGGGAGATGCACAACCATAGAAATCTAGATACCAAAATACTATTGACCTACAATCTTCAGGGATGTCCACCAATTTGTCTAATCTTGTGAACTTTACCAATGAGATGATGGGATGATCACTCAAATGGAGGGTCATTAATAGTGAATTAAACCACTGGAGCCCTTTGACATGTGAGGCATATACTTCATGGATCCCATTACACCCATGTCTAATGAAAAAACATACATCATCATAGTAATTGACTATTGCATCAAATGGGTAGAAGTAGCATTTTTCACTGACTATACATCATCCACTATTGCTAGATTTGTACAACAAAATATTGTAAGTAGGTTTGGGATGTCATGTGCACTGATTTCTAATAATGGAACCCTTTTGATAGGTGCTACCTTTTAGAAGTTGATGCAATGTTTTGGGTTTGAAAATAAATTAACCACACCCTATCACCCTGAAGCCAATGGTCAAGCAAAAGTCGCCAATAAGGAGATCATAAAGATCCTAATAAGGACCATAAGCAAATATAGGAGAGACTAGAGCACAAACGTCAATGATGCCCTCTAGGCCTACTACTTAACGTGGCTACTTCCTATAGGCTACTCTCCCTATGAGCTGGTGTATGAAAAACTTCCAACACTTCCAATCCAATCTAAGCTCCGTACACTTTCAACAACCTGTGATTTGAACCTTGACTTGAGCCTAGCACAAAGAGAAAGATTGATCAACCTAAATGTGCTAGATGAAAATTGATTAGTGGCCTTGTACTTGAATGAAGTGCATAAGGCATTCAATAAGCAATGTCATGACCCTAGAATATGGAAAGTAAAATTTTAACCTAGAGATAAGGTTCTTTACTAAAACCCCATACACATACCCCAAAAAATAAAGTTCCACACATTGTGGGAGGAACCTTATATAATTAATGAAACCTTTCTCTTTGGGGCCATGTTAATCTACAAACCTAAGAGCCCAAACAAAAAGTAGTTGATCCACATCCAATAAGTAAAACCTTTCCATGAGCCCAAGCAAGCTAGTGCAATAAATACCTCAATAGATGGGAAACCATGCTCAATTTTTCAAATATCCTTCTTTCAACTTGGTCATGGGGGAGATGGCCAAACATGCTAACCTTATACATGGCTCCTCAATTTTTCTATTTTTTGTTTTATACATTTTTCTTTTTTACAAAGCAATTTATTTTACACCTTTCTGATTTTTAAATGTTTTCCTATTTTACACCATTTTTAATTTTACACCATTGTTAGTACATTTGAATATTTCTTGAATCTTTTATACTTTCTTATATATTTTACTTTATTTAAGTGTGATTTTTAAATTTTTGCTACTAAAGGTGCTTTGTTCTAACAAGACACAGTGGTGTTGTAGCTCCTACTAATGGTAGTTTGTGCTTAATGTTTTATTTGCTAATGTCTAGTTTTTATTTCTAAATTTTTGTGTCAATGGCTAAGTCATGGTTTCTTTTTCATGGAAAATGCAATGAGTCCACGACATCCACCCATTCACAAACTCTATGGTTTTCCTTATTTTTGAAATTTGAGATCCCTTTCATTAAATAAACTTTTAATAAATTTATGACCTTGGTACTTTCTAGAATTGGGAAGGATTCAAAGGTTTGCACAGGGTGTGGCTTCAAGGGAACTCAATACTCTTTGTACTCTTCTACTTACTCGAGTGCATGAGTGTTTTCATAAACTTCTTACCGTTCCATGTCACCCAATAACAGGAAGTCAAATAAAGTCTTTGCATGGTGTGATTCCTATCCAAAAAGAGAAAATAAAAACATGATGGGAATTTAAAGCACATCCCTTAGACAAATAAATGGACTACAGCCACTAGTTATGGGACTAAAAAGATATGTTACCCATGCCTGAAGGTCCCCTCTAACTAAGGCCCTCTTTGACTTCCTACTTCTCTTTTCTTCTCTTTATGGAATGGTGGTCGTTCTGTGGGAGTGCTTTTGTGTCTTGAGGAGATGGATTGGTCTTGGAGTGGTGATGCAAAGTCACTAAAAGAGGTTGGTTTTGGTTTGGATTAAGGATGGATCTTCTTAGGTCATTTTAAACACAAACTCCACATGGGACTTCATATGATCTCAGTTTGGAATTCCATTCCACCTTTTCTATCATCCATCTATGCTGACCATAACTCACCTCATTGTCGNAAACTCCCTTGGCATTTGTAAGAAAATGTAGAAATTTCCAAGTGTGCTTGCACATATATAGAGAATTTTTCCACTACATCGATAAGGCCTTACATATGTATTTGCTCTATTGACAGGGCCCCATATATAGAGCTCATAGAAAAAATTTTAAAATTTGAATATCTTAAAAAATACAAGGAATTTTTCAATGAATTTGAGTTCCATGGAGTCCTAGAAAAGCCAAGAATATGATGAAATTATTGAAGAGGATATTTGAAAGCTCAAAAATAAAAAATTTGATGCAGAATGTGTTTATTANTCTCTATATATGTGCAAGCACACTTGGAAATTTCTACATTTTCTTACAAATGCCAAGGGAGTTTTTCAAATTTTCAAAGCCTAGAATCTTCCAAAGCCCATAACTTCCTAATCGTTTATCCAAATTACTCTATTCTTCAACCTTGCAGCTACTAGAGGTAAGCTCTTCATTGTGGGGGCCACAAATATGCCATGTTTGATAGAAAATTTTTCACCATTTTTCTAATTCCCACAAATGTTTAACTAAGAAATCAACTATTAAATGCCAAATTACAAAAGTTAAACCTTTCCAACTAGCTGTGATGACATTTACAATAAATAATTAATAAATTGATCATAAAATAATTAATCTGCCATGGTCCAACTTTAGCCAAAGTGTAACTAACTAATGAGAGAAGGTATTCAAAAATTTAAAGTTACACATTATATTTACTAATCCATAGATCGGTTGTGACTATAGATGACACCAAAAGGAAAACACATGTAAGAAGAAAGACTGTCTCAACCAAGGGAGAAATAACCTAGAATGAGAAGGGTCCAAGAACAAGCCTAAAAAGAACCACTTGCAACCCATGCCATAGGTCCTCTTAGGGAAGAAACCAAGGTGAAATCTATTTGATAAATTCCAGGACTAGCAGCAACAATAGAACACTCCCATTGGGATGATGCACTAGCTCAACAAGCAAATCTTGAGATGATCTTGATAGAAGCTTGCCTAAATCATATCAAATTGAAGGAGGTCCAAAAAATAGTGCTCCAAAAGTTAAACTTTGGCCCTTTCTTAGAGCAAGCACCAAAAGAAGTGCAAGATCAACTGAAGGCCTCTCCCATGTGGCCAATCATCACTTCCACTAGGGAGTGGTACATGGGAGAGACATTTTTATTCTGCAACAATAGGCAAGATAATTCAATGTTCAAAATCAAGGACATCTCAATTTCCTAATTGGTGTAGGCCATTACTAAAGTACTCAGGTTGCCAAAAATAGGGATGAGTCTCATTGAGATTCCAGTGTAGGTAGACCCCAACATCAAGAAAGAATGGGTGCAATGATGTTATGGCATCGACTGTAAGGAGTTTAGCATGCTCACACTGGTAGAAAGGATCCACTACAAGATTACGACCTTCCACCTCAATCCCACAATGAGGCCAAGTAAAATCACCACCTTTTCTACTTGTACATGCATTGCTTTGAGTCGAATATTCCCTGTCAACTTCCACAATTGATCTATCTAAAGATGAAGAAATAGTTTAAAGAAAATGAACATGGAAGGAAGGCACTTACCTTCCCATGCCTCATCAGAAAACTTTGTTGGAGGCAAGGAATAGTACATTATACAAGCAATGCTTTTAGGTGTGCTTCGACCACTAATTATGTGGAGATGATGAAACAAAAAATGCTTGCAACAACTATTCAAGAAGAGGATCAAAAACCACAACCTCCACCTGCCACTCAAACAACTGTGCTAGACATCATTGCAACAACCCAACAATTGTGCAAATATAGAGAATGGTTCTTGAGCAAATAAGAGTAACAAATAGACACGAGTGATGGGGACCCATCTATGTATAGAGTAACAATGAGTCACTAAATGAAATGGCCTGAACAATGAGCCTAATGGGTGGAGGTGGATCCATTTTATCAGCCCAAAGAACATAACTACCATCGAGATTGAATCCTAGCGCTAGAGAGGTCATGGTATCTCTCATAGAATAGCAGCCACTCCTAGAAATTTTTGGGAATGTCACAACCTTCTCAATGCACTTGGAGGAAGGTGAGGAGGCAATAGTTTTAGTGATGCAGCACCAAGGGCAGGAGATAGTAGCATAGGTGGTTGCTGACCAAATTTCCAAAACACTCAATGCAGCTGCAATGTTTGTACCAAAAATCAATGCATTGAAAGATGTGTAGATGTCGATAGGAACCATGGCAAAATAAATGTAGCATAACATGAAGAACTAGTAGACCAACTAGTCAAAACTAGGTAACCACTTATAGATGTCTTTGATCTGTCAAATAATATTACTACAACCTAGTCAAAGCTGCTAGAGGCAAGGGGCAAAAACATGAAATAGCCAAGGAGCTAAATGAATGCTTAGCTGCTAAAGTTTCCTAATTAAGAGCCCAAATTGCTAACCCTGCATTTCTGAACCTAGCATTGACAAGAGATGAAGCTATTAAATAGCTTCCCACTAGACTAAAAGGGGTTGAGGGTGTGATGGAAATGGCAGTGTTCTACTAATCCTTGGTAGAGGTCACATAGCACATAACTCAAAAGGCCTTGGATTATACCTACTAGGAGAATGTATAGTTGATCATAGAGAATCATCACCTATGAGATGTTGATAAGCACAAACAACAATTGACCAACTTCATCCATCAATGGTAGGAGCAACTAGCTAGAGCAAACATAGAGCTAAGGAGATTGATAGCAAAAAATAGAAACTTCTTCATGGAGGAGGTCCATTCCCTTTTCCAAAAGACTGCGATTGAGGTAGCCACCTAGAAATTGGAGGCTTTCAAATTTGAGAGAGTAAAAGATCATTACAGATCAGGTCAGTCTACAAAAATAAGTGAATGAAAAATACATTCCGTTGGCAAAGGAAAAAGTAAATGAAACCCTCCAGCAACTCCAACAAGGAAGAGATTTGTGACTATCTATCATTAATGGAATAGATGCCTACAATAAAGTGGAAATCTGCATGAAGGAGTTGCAAATTGAGGAGATGAAAAAATATATGGAGCTTGCCAGTCTTCAATATGGAAATCTAACCATGTTGATTGTCAAATGGCCATAGTTAAAACTAGAGAAGTAGGTGGTTAGCTCATACTTGTTGTATGAGGTTGAGTTCAAGCATTATAAAGACAACAAGCAAAAGCTTGTGGTGGCAAACACTAAACTCAAAGTTCTCAAGGGCAATACATTGATCAAAGATCTACCATTGAGAACCTAGCTAGAAGGATGAATAACTACTAGGAGCTACAAAACATAGTCAAGGCATTCATTGTCAAATGTCAACAATTCATTGCCTAGTTTGTCAACATAAAGAAGTTGTTCCTGATAGTGCCCTATTCATGGGATATCCCCATTCTAGACCACATTAGTGATGTTGCATGGACTATGAATGATAACCAAAGTAAGGAGGAGAAGATGAAAGCATTAATGGATGTCTTTTCCCTTCCATCGGAGGTTGTAGTCGTAGCAGGATAGCCATAGCTACCTCAGCTAGCAAAGGTCCTTCAAAACCTTAGGAGCCTCCATCACCTAGGATTGTCTGATCTTCTCCATCACCTTCATGTCATCAAAGGAGGTGCTATCCAATTTTATATAGTTAGGTCATGGTGTTCAATTTTGTGTCATGAAGATCATAATTTTTTGTAATGTGTTTATTTGTACACTTGGGCACTCAATTTCATCAAGTAAGTTTGTTTATTATGTCAAGAGTTAGTCAATAATCCATACCTTTCCAATTTTGTAAAGGAACTCGAGGATGAGTTTTCATTTATTCATGGGAGTATGATGAGCATCAAAGCATCAGGTTGATGGATCCCTATTAACGTGGCCTTATTGAAGAGCCCCCATCAACGAGGCCTCGTTTACGTGGTGTTGCCCCATCAATGTAACAACATTGACATAGCATTTGCTATATCTATGAGGCCCATCAACGTAGCCCTATAATAAAAACTATAAATACGAGCTCACAACCGTGTTTATGGGGAGTTGAGTCATAGTTGTAGCAGAGCTCTTGTAGTTTTTCCATTTGAGAGTTAGAATATTTCTTTGAGTGCCTGCAGCAAGAGTCAAAAAGTGTACGAATCTTTATTTAAGCATTGTTGTACCTAGACCACATCAATGTCTATGGCAATAAAGATAAGTATTTTGATCAAACCTTGTAGCACTTAGAACAGATTAATGATTTATTTATGCATTTATTTTTTTATGAAATATGTAATTAATTAAGAAAAATTAAACTAAATTAGACTTTATGCGATTAGTTAATTATTTAAGCTAAATGGATTAAACATATAAGTACGATCACTTCAAGGGTAAACATGTATTCGCTTGGTAATCTTAGCAGTATTATTGCTTGGTGCACATAGTAGCATAGTGCTTCGTAACCCAATAGTCGATACATCAATTCAAGATGTGTACAAAAAGTGGGATTGGATGCTTATGTTAAGATTCATTTGAGACTAGTTAAGTATTTAAGTTAAATTAGTTATTAAATTACTTCATCTCTCTACTTTAATTACCAAGGAACATAAAATAGAAGACAATAAAAATCATATGCCTCGATTACACTTAACCATACCTTTGTGCATCACAAGTGTAATTGGGAAGACAAGGAATGACCATTAGGGCAAGGTTCACTTCCTAGAATACTAGTGTACCAGAAGACATAGAGTCCATGGAATTCAACTGGATTGCACACGAACACTTCATAATTCATATGGTTGAGCATAGGGGTACCCTTCACTACTCATCAATATCTATGTGGTTGGTAATAAATTATTCGACCAACATACTTTTAAGACTGGTGCAATTAGCATTTTATTATGTGCTTCACATCCTATAAATAAACTTATGACTCATAAGTAAATACACATATTACAAGTTAGATTGCAAGAATATAAATAAAATGTGATTCATAGTTTTCCAAAAATATGCAAATCACAGGACCTCGCATCATGGTTTAAAATGTAAAAATTAAAATGAATTACCATTACTATAATTTTCACTTTCACCCTTATAATTCACTTTCACTTTGACATAGAGCATAGACAGCGAGCAAGAAGTAGTGTCATAGAAGGTTGCACAATAGGCCTAGGAAGGCAATAGTACAAGATTTCTATTCCAAACATTAAATTTAGAATTTTAATCAACAATGACTAGGAGGGTAAGTTAAACCACATTGCAATTCTAAATTTCTATGCTTTTTCTTATGCTAGGGTTTGCTGCGACAGTCTGCGACAATATTGGAAATTTATTGATGGCTATTATCGATGAAATGGCTAGAATTCCTATTATGAAATTTAGTTTGGACATGGATGTATATTCTTTCTTTCATGGTTGTTTGTTTTACTACTCCTTTATCTTTTATGTGGTTATCCACACTCAAACTATATATACATATGCTACTATGCTTGCATAGGATATGCCTATGTTGGTTTATTACTAGTGAGAATGCCTATGTTGGTCTATTTCAGTTGCAAGGTGTTGAATAATTGGATTTAAATGCTTGGTTGGTTCTAGATTTTGGTTCTAGCCTATTTTGGAATTTTTTTCTATCATATTCTAATTTGAATAATGCAATCTATCTACACTTTTTCTTATTATACTTGGAGGATGTACTTTTTCAAATTATACTTACACCAATTGTAACATATACATATAGTTTTTCTTATAATGAGATTCTTGGTTAGGAGTTTGGATGAACCACAAAGGTTCAACCTCAGTTTAAATGTATACAGTACCTCTTCATAGTTGCATGTGTTTTCCTTTTAGACTTATTTTAAAAGTTTTTCATAGCTACAAAACCTGACATTCTCATCACTAAAAAACCATCTAAGGAAAGATTTCATTGCTAAGGTAAATTTGGATCATTATAGTACATACACAACAAAGTTATTAATGAGATTACATCTGACCAGGATATTGCAATAACAAGAATTTTGTCCTAGTTGGTTGCTATGTTTAATATTTTGTAACTTCTAACAATAATAACATGTGTGCAAGATCATTTAGTTTGTTGAATTTTTAGAAATATGTGGGTTCAATATTTATTTTTTGAAACTTGATATGAGATTATCTTGTTAGAAGGAGATAAGCCATTTCAATAAGGCATAGCTCACTTAGTTAAAAGCAAATAGCATGTGGATGTGCAAATTACAAGTTCAATTCAAGGGTTACACTAAGATAGGTTAAGGGACTATCATAATTATCTAGGTTTATTGGGATATGGGTACCATGAAGATGACTTTAATTCTTCAATGAGAAAATGGGCAAAATAATCAATGCAATTAGGAGAAGTTAGCAAATTTTCACATTAGAAAGCCACAAGGATTGCCTACATGAGCAATACCTTACTAACAAATCAACCAATGTTACATTCAGATTACTAGAAAAACATGAATATTTTTCCCACTATACTTTTTAAGAAATCTTACTTTTAAAATGATTAATCCTATGAAAATAGGTAATAAACTTGTGTAATGGTTAACCTTGAAATTGTAACATGGTACATCAAACACCAAGAGGGGATGTGATTTTGGAAATCCTTAACCTTGAAAATATAACTCTATAATTGAGAGATATTGTTGTCAAATCATAGGTACTATAATAGTTACACATTTTGAAAATTATCTATCTTCAATAATTGTTATCCAATAATGATTTAATTGTTAATGATTGTGTTATAATATATTTGTGTGTTCTCAAAGATAAGCATCATCACAAGCAGATACCAAAAGAGGATATGGCAAGTGCAAGAGCAAGAAGAGAGAAGACAAACACAGGGAAGACATCATGGATGCTCTCAAGCTATTACATAGGATATTGTCAAAGAGCAGAAGGAATATGAGCATGCTTAGGAGAGATTAGCATGGGAGGAGTAGCAATGAAGGGAGGTGGAACTTCAATTAGTCCCCTTGCAAAGTCCAAAAAACTTTCATTCCTTGATGCAACTTATCTAACCAGATATGCTTAACAAGCTTGTTTAACATTGTTTGAATTCATCATCACTGGAGGTCCAAATTATTATGAGTAGGAGGCCCATTGATTTTATGTTGCACATCATTAGGGATTACCTATTTTGAAGGTGGTCAAGGTTGGTGATTCTGCTTACACACTAATGAAGTAGATCTTAGGGTAGGTACTCAACATGTCAATTGGCCCACAAAGGGAGTATTTTGTGACTAATAGTTTAGAAAAAAACATTGCTCCTAAGCAAGGTGCATAAGGTGGACACTGATAAGATAGGATGACCTTCTAGGAATGTCACCTCATGACAAAGAGTTCTTATTAGGGCAATTCACACAAACCTTCTCGTTGTCACGCATCATACTCATGTGATGTCCTTTTCCCTAATGATACTACTAAATTTATAGGGGAAATGTTCATTGAACTATCCTCACATTATACTTAAGAGAATGAAGATCGTTAGTAGATATGCTATTGCAATGCTTTTTCCATCAACCACGTGTGCTCTTTTCAAGCATTGGAAAATCCCAAAACTTGAGGGAGTGATAGAGAAGTGCAAGTTTTTGGTGAGGATCAATTGCCACATTTGGGGTATGCATTCTACACCTAGCATGTCCCCAGGACATAATTTAATGAAATCAATTAGCTCCTAGACCCACGTGTTCCAAAAAATGGTGGAAAGGCTTATTAGAATGAGTATTATGTGCAGACTAATGAGATGTAGGTTGTTTGTATCCATCTTAATTAGCAACAATAGTTTGGAGACATCGCAGTGATTTTTTCCTACTTAGAGGTAATGGAGGATAGGTTGATTGCATGCATGGATGCCATGGAGTCAAACATGCATCACCATTTTGGACAGATGAAGAGGAGGATTACCCACCTAACTATGAATGTTCAAATAGTAGCTAAATACATGTTTGAATAGTTGCAGTCATTACGAAGGACCTCAAGTTTAGGAGAGATGAGAGACATTCCTAACCCTGAGTTTGTTCAGATGGGAACTCCAATCCATGACTCAGAGGCAAGACCATTTAAAATAGCTGGGATGAAAAACCAACCAGCCACCGAGGTTGATGATATTATCATAGAGATAAATTTTATGCAAATTGATGCTCCAAACACAATTCAAGACACCAATGTAGCAGGATCTAGCTAGACCATTGCGTCTACGTATATAGTCATAGTTGACTCTGACATTACTTTTTGTTGATATTTTTGTATGTACATGGTCTATTACTAGCACTTTCTTTGTAATGAATAGCATGAACAAATGCACTATTTTTGTTTTTAATCAATGAAGTCATCAAAGTGTAATTTAGTAAGTTATCTTTGATGTTTCTACCTATAATGTTACTAATCTACTACAAATAATTAACAAGGGTTGACTAAAATTTTTTATGATAATTCAATATACATTTACATCATTTTTATGATAATTCGATATATAGATACTAAGTGATATTGATTATGTGTAATATATTGAATATAGAGCATATCACAAATACAAGACATTTTCAAAAGCATAAAACAAAAAAAATGTTGGCCTTGCTATGAGTTCCATGACCTCATAGTCTGATAAATTTTAAACTATGTGAGACTTGCAAGATGTAATCAAAATACAAAAGTAAATTAATAACAATGCTAGTAACATCCAAATTACACTGCTATCACAATTTTATGTAATATAATAATGTGATGCCTTGCAAAATACATGTCATTATAATGCATTAACAATGCACTCTATTGTAGGCCATATGTTAGCACAGTCAAAATCTAAAATAAAGGTAAATACAATGCTAGAGACATGCAGATCGCTATCATCTCACAATTTGAACTAATTTACAAATGTGATGCGCTCCAAAACACGTCATTACATTGTAATTAACAATGCAATGTAACATGAATCGTATCCCACTTATAGATGAATACAAAAATTGTGATGGAAACAGCACTACTGAGCTATGACTCATAGTGTTAGTGTAGTCTGAACCTAAGAAAAAATTCTTAATTGGTGTCAAAGCACTACAAGATGCAGGTTTTTCACAATCTTGAAAATTTTAAGTGATTGAATAAATCATGGGGGAAGATACAACTTGAATGGTAGTAGGTTCTTCATGGTTAGGAACACTAAAACCAATAGATATAGCCTCTGTTGCCATAACAAAGATGACCATGGCATTTGTATCCATCCATTTTATCAACAAAAACTGCGACTACATGCAACTAGCAAAGGCTTGTAGTTTACCATGACTGTGTTACTAGATGACCCTATGCCTTCTAAAAGCCTCAAACTCCAAGAAATTATTTCCTATTAGAAGGTTTGATTAACTATCACTAAGGACTATAGAAGGGTGTTGGACACACTTCTCATTGTTAAACTAGTCTTTGCTATTAGATGATCCTTTGCCTTCCAATAGCCAAAAAATCTAAGTAATTATTATCCTCTAGAAGGTTTAAATGCCTTCTGGTAGGAACTATAGAAGGGTGCTAGTCACACTTCCTCATAGTTTAATTGGACTTTTCTACCAAATAACCCTTTGTCTTCTAGTAGCCCAAAAATCTAAGCAATTATTATCCACCAAAATGTCTATATGCGTTTTGGTTAATCTTCTACCTTTGAAATGATCCTATGCCTTCCAAAAGCCTCAAACTCTAAGAAATTATTCTTTATTAAAAGGTCTAAATACCTTCCAATAGGGACTATGAGAAAGTGCTAGTTGCACTTCCTCGCAATTTAACTAGACTTTACTACTAGATAACCCTCTACCTTCCAATAGCCTAAAACTCTAAGTAATAATTATCCACTGGAAGGTCAACATGCCTTCTGAATGATCTTATACCTTTTGGATGACCCTACACCTTTTGGTTACCTCAAACTCCAAGGAATTTTTCCTTATCAAAAGGTTTGATTGAATTTCGGTAGGGACTGCAAGAGGGTGCTATTCACACTTCCTCATAGTTTAACTAGACTTTGCTACCAAATGGCCCTCTACCTTCTGGTAGCCCAAAACTCTAAGCAATTATTATCCACCAAAAGGTCTAAATGCCTTCCAATTGATTTTCTACCTTCTAGATGACATTATGCCTTTTGGAAGCCTCAAAATCCAAGCAATTATTTCTTACTAGAAGTTCTAAATGCCTTTCGATAGGAACTACAGTAGGGTGTCAAGCGCACTTTCTTATAATTTAACTAGACTTTGCTACCAAATGATCCCATGCCTTATGATAGCCCAAAACTCTAGGCAATTATTACTCATCGAAAGGTCTAAATACCTTCTAATTAATCTTCTACATTTTAGATGACCCTATGCTTTCTAGAAGCCTTAACTCCAAGTAATTATTCCTTAACAAAAGGTTTGAATACCATTCGATAGGAATTGCGGAAGGGTGCTAGTCATACTTTCTCATAGTTTAATTAGACTTTACTACTAGATAACCCTTTGTCTTCTAGTACCCCAGAACTCTAAGAAATTATTATCCACCAGAAGGTCTAAATTCCTTCTAGTTGATCTTCTACCTTCTAGATTTTCCTATGCCTTCTAGAAGCCTCAAACTCTAAGAAATTAGTCCTTATTTGAAGGTTTGAATACCTTCTAGTAGGCACTGTAGGAGGGTGATAGTCATACCTCCTCTTAGTTTAATTGGACTTTACTACTAGATGACACTTTGCCTTCTAGTAGCCCAAAAATCTAAGTAATTATTATCCATTGAAAGGTATAAATGCCTTCTAATTGATCTTCTACCTTCCAGATAACCCTATTCCTTCTGAAAGCCTCAAACTCCTGGTAATTATTTCTTACCAAAAGGTTTAAATGCCTTCCAATAGGGACTGTAGAAAGGTGATAGTTGCACTCACTTGTAGTGTGTGTAAAAATAACTACTTGTAGAACCTCTGCATTCCATTTGTCATAAACTAAAGTAATTATTCCCTATTAGTAGCTATAAATGCCCTCCAAATGACTGTATGCCTTCTAGTCGCCTCCAACTCTAAGCAATTATTCACTATTGAAGGGTCTGAATGCCTTCTGATAAGGACTATAAGAGGGTGCTAAGCATACATCCTCATGGTTTATGTAGGCCTTACTATCAAAAAATCCTCTACCTTCCAATAGACACAAACTTTGAGCATTTATTTCCTACAAGAAGGTCTATATGCCTTCTAGTTGATCTTCTAACTTTTAGATGATCCTCTACCTTTTGGTAGTCTAAAACTCTAACCAATTATTCCCTACTAGAAGCTTTGAATGTCGTCCAGTAGGGACTACAAGATGGTGTTGGTGGTAGTTTCTCATAGTTTACCGAGGTGCACGACTATATGAGTCGCAACATGCCATCAATAGCATAAGTATGGATGCATATCAACATGAGACATATCTGTGAGCATTACGACACATTATCCATGTACATCCATAAAACAATTCACAACATACATACCCATGACCATACCAACCACATTGTAGGCTTTGTAATTGCCCAAAGAGAACAAGGGTAACCATCCTTGTAAACACAATAAGAAGAGATTAAACCTATTTAGTCTTCTTTTACTATACATGAAGAATTTTATAATTTGTTGATTTGGTAATTTAGTACATCACAACTATGATTTGGGATTTCAACATTTTTGCAATTTGAGCTTTCAATGATTCAATAATTTATGATTTTGGTAATTTAACATCAAAATAATTATGCTGGATTGTAAATAAGATTTAAGCTTTCAACAATTTCATGATTTGGTCTTTTGGAAATTTGGTATCAAAGTCCTCATGGTGAATCGTAGATGTGACTGGCTTAGATGGAAAATTATTTGAAGCAAAAAAAAAAGCATATTTTTGCTAGGGTTTTGACCCATGTGTATACTAAGGCTAGGTTAAAAACAACAAATTTCATTTCAAGGACTTTGAGGACAAACAAAAAATAGTGTTTCAATGGTAGCAAGATTTACAATTTCATAGAAGGAATGGAATAACATGGTTGCAACTTTGAACTCCATGGCATCTAGAATTATGCAATTGCAATCTATGGTTGAAGTCACATGAAAAAAAGTACAAATCATTTCAACAGCTGTGTAGTTGAAATATTCCCTACTAAATGTTGAAGCAACCCAAGTTAAAACTAATATTGATACTTTACAATCAAAGTTAGATTCTCTTGAATAAAAAATAATAAGTGCTCACTCTTGTTTAGAAGTAGATGCTTTTATAATAACTAAGAAAAATAGGTAAAGATGAAGAAAAAAATCACAAGATTTGGAATCTTCAATTTGTGGGAATTCCTAGATAAAAGGATGAGGGTCAGATCTTCTATAATGATGAGTCGCAGTTTTGTTCACCGCATCAACGAGGCCTCATTGACTGGGCCTTGTCGACGAGGCCCCATCAACGTAGTGTGTAATTTTTGCCTATAAATACATGCCTACCAACCACATTTATGGCATTAAGATTTCAAAAGTTGCAAAGCTCTTAAAATTTGTTCATTTGAGAGTTAGAATATTTCTCCTAAGTGCCTACAGCAGGAGTCATTGAGTGTACGAATCTTTATTCGAGCATTGTTGTACCTGAGCATGACAGTGTGTGCAACAATAAAGATGAGCTTTCTAATAAACTTTGTAGCACTCTGGATAGATTAAATATTTTATTTATTCATTTAATGTTTTTAATTATTTATTAAATGTTTTCTAGTAATTAAGCTAATAAAGTAGTTGAATAAGATAAGCCAGAGAGATTAAACACATAATTATGACCACTTTGAGTGTAACGTGTATTCGCTTAGTAATCCTAGTAGCATTATTACTTGGTATGCCTAGTAGCGTAGCACTTGGTAACCCAGCAGTGGATACATTGGTGACCAAATGCTTATGTTAGGAGTAGTTAGACACTAGTTAATTAGTTAATCCAATTACTTTTATCTCCCTTTGAACACAAAACCATAAAGTATAAAATGATAAAAATTAGATGCCTTAATTACATTTAACCATACCAATGTACATCACAAGTGTAATTGGGAAGACAACGATTGACCTTAAGGCAAAGATTCACTTCCTAGAAGACTAGTGCACCAGAAACTACAAAGTCCACAGAATTTGACCGAATTGCATGTAAACGCTTATGATTCGTATGGTTGGACATAGAGGTACCTTGCCGCTCATCATATAGGTTATGCTCTATTTCTTTACAAAATAAATGTACATTTTTTCTACCCCAATTATTAGTGCAAACAAACTTGGTCCAAAGGGGGATAAAGCTCAACAAATTTTTGTTAAATTTGATAATTAGTATGAAAGATATAAGGTTTGGAAAAAAAAGTATTTTAAAAGAATAGAAAATTTGGATTATTAAGAACTTGACTAAAAAAAGTATGCAAAAAAAGTAGGAAGAATGACATAAAGTTAAATAAGTTTGTGCTGAAGGTAAAATTGCTTGCTTGAACTCTCCATAGTTGGTATCATCAAGGATAAGGTAAATCCCATAAAATAGAGATTTTTTTCTATTACATGTTGTTTTCTTAATGTTGAAGGTTTATTGGCTAATAAAGTTGCTACATTAAATGCTAGTCAATTCCTCCATGATTTTGATTTGTTTAATTGTATTGAAACTTGAAAAGAAGAAAATTCCTCGACTATCTTTATTCCAAGCTTTCATATCATTTCTATTAGAAATAAGCATTTCAAGACAATGATAAGATATTTTGGTGGTATTACTTGTAATGATAGGATAGAGATAGCCCAAATCTTTACTTTCAAGACAATTAGTATAGAGATCATTCTATTAAGATGCACAAAGTTTATGATAATAACCAATATTTGTGGGTTAAAGTTTAAGGTATTTCAAAGGTTTTTTGTATTATTTTTTTTATTTTGCTTTAAGGGATTCTTCTATTTATATTTCTACTAGTCTTTCATGAAAGCATCCTTTTTAATACTTAGGTCAAGATATTGCAAAGTTCTCTAAGCTTCGTAAAGTTTTCTTTGTTGGAATTTTAAGGCTTGTGTTCGACAAAATCAAATCCAAAATCTTGTCTACTATTCTCACTTAAAGTTTAGTGAAGAGCTCTAGTGCATAAAAGATAATATGTTAATCATATTACAAATTAGAGGTGTATTCATTTCTTAGAATGGGATCATTGCTTTAATTTTTTAATCCTTAATGATCAACAAATTCCCTTCCTCCTCTCATATCATCTTTTCTAGGACTAAGGTAACTCTTGCATTGATATTTTCTTGTCTACTCATGATAATATAGATGTAATGAAAAACTTCCAAAATCTCCTAATCATCACATTAAACTCACTATTGTTGCTTCAATTCATCATATTTGCTATAAAAAATGCAAAGCTCATTGTCACATAAAAGACCTTCATCAAAATTTCCAAATAAGAGCAGCTAATGTGTTGTCAACAATGACAAAGAGCTAAATTTGACTATGTTCTTTTATCTATAGTTTCTCAAATGCATATTAAGAAGAGGCATGTTTCTAAAAAACCTTGGAGATGAGCCGTGATATCGCGTATGCAATATCGCATACGTGATATTGCATTGGCCCCTGTGATATCACATACGTGATATCACAACCCACCACCAAGTCTTTAAATAAGAGGTGGCTTTCCCTTATTCACTCATCTAGAGTTAGTCCCTTAGCCAAACTATAGCAGTTTTACCATTCTAGAGTTAGAATATTTTCCATGTGCTCGCACTAGGAGTCTCAAAGTGAACGGATCTTTATTTGAGCAAATTATACCTGAGCACACATTTGTGTACGGCAATAAAGACGAACTTTCTAATAAACCTTGCAGCATATGGAATAAGCTAAATGGGATTTAATTATTGTTAAGTGTTTAAATGCTTTCCTAGATAATTAATCTCTCTCAACCCTTGACTCTCCTAGTTAAGTGCATCCAGTACAACCGCTTCGAGCACGTGTGTAATGCTTGGTAACCTAGTAACGAGTACCATTTAGTAATCCCAATAGCGTTGCACTGGTTTAGGGTGTGTGCGGCAAGTGGGAATGGATACTAATG
>MNCI01015722.1:4014-48993 GCA_015680685.1 Gnetum montanum | reverse complement strand
CCACTCATCATTGGCACTGTTGCCAAGGACTTAGTTGTTTGTGAGCTATGTAGAACATAGGAGATCATCCATATCGTTGGGAGCTAGAATGAACCCTTAGGGTTGATCAAAAGAAAAACAAGACAATAGTAAATAGCACACCGAACAAGACAAAAATGTCTTCTTCTTCGCACAAAAGCACTTCACCACTTAGGACTCACACAAAAGACAATCGGTGGCACAACACACATAACCAAAATCCACCAGTTCCTCAACAATTCCATGTGGTATATTTTCATCACAATGAGTATATACCTGACTTTACCTTTATTCTCCATCAAGATGAACAACTACATTGGAGAGACTTAGAGGGTAACATAGTGTTGCCTCCAGACAGGGCAGCCCCCAACATGCTCCTTCATGCCCTTGCACAAATAGGCATGTCACAGTTATACGTAGAGTACGTTGCATGTGATTACGACACAAGGGACTACCATTCCATAGAAGTGCAACATCAACGGGACTTGCAAGAAGAGAGTTCCCATACATCGTTGAAGGGCAAAGGACGCCATAACGCTCCACCTATCTTAAGCGAAATTGAGGGTGGCGAACTTATTTCAATCAATTCTCCACGAAATGATGTTCCCCCTCCTAATGATGGTGAGGAGGTGGTGTATCAGAACCTTTACTCCACGATTCACAACCCTGGTTCTAATCCCCACGAACACCAAATGTTCAACGAGGGAACACAAACACATGATAAGGATAGGCATTCTGATCATCGTCACGATCAGGGCTGGGACCACCGAAGAGAAGGTAGGAAACATCATCATGGCAATGGTTCTCCTTCTTCTTCACCTTCACCATCACATTCACCCTCTCCTTCTATATCGGGACACAGTCATAAGGAACCTAACCGTGAGGATAAGGGTAAACAAAATGAGAGACCTTGACGAGAGAGTTGAGAATGTGGATGAGGGCATTCTAGAGAATCACAACATGGAAGAAGGAAAAGTAGGGAACCGTGTAGACATCATAGATGCTATGAGAGAAATGACCGAAAAGAACCCCTACTTGCAACCTGAAGCATGTTAGACATCACGGAGGTTGTTAGAATACCCAAAAGGCACCAAAAAGATAGCAGGATCAAGAGACTGGACATGAATAATATCCCACAATTTGAGGGGGGATATAATGCTTAACATCAGAACCACTTACAAGCATTTCACAATGCATGTACCTTGCAAAACATTGAGAATGAGTAGCAAAAACTAAAGTTATTTTCAAGGACACTAGTAAAAGAAGTAGAAAGCTAGTATCGATCCTTAGAACCGGAATCCATTCAAAGGTGGAGTACGATGCTAGAACTGTTTAATGATAAGTATCAAACGCACTCCCAGGTGTCCAACCTACAAAAGCAAATCCAAGGATGGAAGCAGGGAACCCATGAACCCTTGGATGCTGCCATGAGCTGATACCATGCACTGTTACATCGTTGCATGGGCCATGATTACTCGCAACAAGATCAACTATGCCATCTCGTAGATGGACTTAGGCATGAAACCAAGAGAATCCTTGGAACGTATGCCCAAGGCATATTATCATAGCTTAGGTTCCATCAGATCCATAGATTGTTGGAGCAAGTAGCTAAGGAAGAAGGAGAGCTACATAAGAGAGAAAGTGCGAAAGAGTACAATCACGATCCTTCCCTCTGAAAAAGAGGAGTGAGATTCTGTGAGGAGGAGGAAGAGTCCCCACTTGAAGAGATGATGAATAGGAAAACCTTGCTACTCTAAAAATTAACAATAGAAGTGTTGGTAAAGGTAGACCAAATGTGGGACTCCTTGGATAGTAGATTTGAAACCGTTCTCAAAATTGTAGAGGAGTCTAAGGAGCGAAATAGTGACTATGATAAAAAGAAAAAGACAGACCTGGACCATGCACGTAACAAAGGTAAGGGTAAAATGGACATCACCGAAGAAGTTGTGGATTTTGATATGGAAAATGACAGTGGATGTGAGATATGCCAGTATGACCATCCTAAGGGATGTTGCCTAGTAATCTCACATCTGCAAGAGTCTAGGGTGTATGCACTTGGCCCACGACTTAACAAACGGCAAGCACCCTGATGGTTACCTTATCCCCAAGGTAACCCGAGGTAGTTCCACCAACCATTAATGTATTATCCAAGTGGAACTCTACCACAACCTATTGAGCAACACCAGCAGTGCAATACCGACAATCATGGGGGATGCCACCACCTAGGCAACAATACCCTTACTAGCAACCGGATCCATATGGCTACTACGTGCAGCAGCCAATCTCTCCATGTGACTCTGTTGGTCATGTGGCATGACAACATCACTACCAAGCTCAGGAGTATTATAGGACTCTTTCTCCTACGGGAGACACATCGATAGCTCACGCCAATAGCTCCACTACCACCTGCTCCAACAATGCAAGGGTACTCCCCACTCAACCGCCACAACCCAATGTCATGAGGGCTATAAATCCTCAACCTACAGTTGGTTTTGACAACCTTATGTAGAAAATATCTTTCTTCAGAACCAACAATCCAACCAAGCCCTCACCATCACAAGCAGTTGAACATCTGAACACCTCCCTACCAAGTAAAGCTTCGGGACCTCCTTCAACCTGAAAACCGAGCTCAACGCACATGGTTATGTTAACACATGTCGTTACTGACTAGATTAAGGTGGGCCACCTTCCTAGAAAATTCTCTGATCCTGGAAGTCCTCTAATCTATCTCCAAGTTGCTGGGAATGAACCTTGTAAAGCTCTTCTAGACTCAGGTTCCGAAGTCAACTTAATATCACAAGAGATGTACAAAGCCTATAACCTACCTCCATTAAGAAAGAGTAATATTCGACTAGAGCTAGCTGACCAGTCCATCACTGTCCCCTTGGGACTGGTTGAGGACATCGTTATCACTGTGTGTGGTTGGTCATATCTAGTTGATTTCCTAGTAATACAAGTAAACAACGGTAAAGGGGACTTCCCAATAATAATGGGAAGAGCATGGCTAAGTACTATAGATGCATGCCTAAGAATCCACAATCTTTCCCTAGAAATATCCAAGAAGAATACTTTTGGAAAGATTGAGAAGAAGAAAGTTCCATGCATTACATACAGTGACATGGGGTGCCATTGCGTGCAGAAATCATGGGTTGTGAGAAGTTTAGCATTGCCTGCATGTAGTCGGTGTGCACAAGACATTAATATACAAAAGTGCCTATATATAGCAACCACACGATAAGAAGACACCCAATGGTTGATGGCTTATCAAGAGAGCAATTCGCTAACATGCATGGAATTCACTAAGGGAATAACTAGTGCTTACATTGAAAGCATAGAGATACTAAAGCAAGTTCATTGCCAACTTCCAAACCTTAACCTTGAAAACATCAACTGGGGAAAGTTGGAAATTCCTGAGAGATTTAAACAAGAGCTCTTAGATTTGAAACCATTGCCCACTAGTCTGGAGTATATGACCCTCAAAAATGGAAAATCAATGATCATCAATGCAAGACTTGTTCCCAAACAAAAAGAAAGACTACTGAAAGTGATAAACAAGTGGTCAAAAGCCTTTGCCTGGTCATACCCTGAGTTAACCCAAATAGATCCTAGGATATGCCAACATAGGATTTACAAGCACCCCTCCATGAAACCTCAAAAAAAACCATAGAGGTGATTGAACCAAAAATTGAGACAAATAGTAAAAGAAGAGATAGAACAACTTCTTAAGGTAGGGTTCATATATCCCATTGCTGATAGTGAATGGGTTAGCCCTCTAGAGATCATGCCTAAAAAGGGAGGCAAATGGAGGGTGTGTATAGATTTTAGGCTGTTGAACATGGCAACATTCAAGGATCACTTTCCGTTTCCATTCGTTGACCAAGTCTTGGACACCATAACAAGGCATCACTATTATAGTTTTCTGGATGGTTATAGTGGATACAACCAAATACAGATAGCACCAAAAGATTAAGCCAAGACAACGTTCACCAGTTCTTGGGGAATTTTTGCATATAAACAAATGTCATTTGGCTTGTGCAATGCTCCTACCATGTTTCAATGCCTAGTTCTAAACATATTCCAACAACAGATAGGAAACGAAGTGAAAGTCTTTATGGACGACTTCTCCACTTATGGAACAATTTTTGATCAAGCCTTGGACTGATTAGAGCAAGTACTGAAAAGATGCGTAGAAACTAACTTAAGGCTCAACTGGAAGAAAAGCCATCTAATGGTCCAAGAAGGCATAGTACTTGGGCACAAGATCTCACATTCAAGAATAGAGGTAGACATAGTTAAAGTTAGGGTCATCCAAGGAATCACCCAACAACCGGAAACTTTCAAAGACATTTGGTCATTCCTTGGACACACTGGCTACTATCAGAGATTCATTGAGAACTTCTCCAAGATTTCCAAACCGTTGGTAAAATTGATGAAGAAGGATGCACCATTTGAATGGACTAGGGAATGTGAACGAGCATTCCAAACTCTGAAACAAAAACTTGTAGAAACTCCCATTCTACAGGCCCCTGACTAATCTAGACCATTTCANTTCCAAACTCTGAAACAAAAACTTGTAGAAACTCCCATTCTACAAGCCCCTGACTGNTACTACATCCACTATGCAAGTAGGAGTATTGTCGGTGCACAACTTAACTACACAACTACAGAAAAAGAATTAATGGCTATAGTGTTTGCACTAGATAAGTTTAAGCANNNNGCACAACTTAACTACACAACTACAAAAAAAGAATTAATGACTATAGTGTTTGCACTAGATAATTTTAAGCACTATGTGTTAGGTCACAAAGTGTTCATCCATACAGATCATAGTGCAATTAGGTTCCTCATGAACAAGCCAACAGTTAGCCCTCGTATTATACGATGGTTGGTAATCCTACAAGAGTTCGATCTAACGATGATAGATCGAAAGGGCACCGAGAATGTAGTTGTAGATCACTTATCTCGATTGCACTGGGACAACAAAGAGGATCAATATGTCATATCTGATCATTTCCCTAATGAAGCCCTCTTTTTCGATGTAGTGAATAACCAACCCATGGGAACGAATTGGTATAGTAGCATTCTCACCTATCTCCTTTTCCAACAAACATCATAGGAGCTGGACTTTAGGAAGAAATAACAGTTTCTTCACAGAGCCAAGTACTTCATGGAAATCAACAGATAACTTTACAAAGTCTGTTCTGATGGCTTGGTTTGATGATGTGTGCTTGATGTGGACCAACTAAGAGTTCTCCAAGATGCTCATGAGGACCCTTGTGGAGGTCACTATGCAGGGAGATGAACGGCTATTAAGATCCTACTTGCAGGATATTACTGGCCAACATTATTTCAGGAGGTCCATCAATTTTTCCAATCCTACGAGCACTGTCAATGTGATGGAGGAATAACTGCTAGAATGGAGGGTCTACAATAATGGATTCAACCTTTGGAACCCTTTGACGTCTGGGGAATAGACTTTATGGGGCCCATTACACCAATTTCCAATGGAAAAGCTTACATCATTGTTGTTGTTTACTATATAACAAAATGGGTTGAAGCAACTACTGTTACAGATTGCACATCGTCTACAACTACACAATTTGTGCAGCAACAAGTCATAAATAGGTTTGGTGTGCCACATGCATTTATCTTGGATAATGGAACACACTTCATGGGTGCAACCTTTTAGAAGTTGATGCAATGCTTAGGGGTTGAACATAAATTGACTACACCTTATCACCTCCCAAGCTAATGGCCAAGCCAAGGTTACTAATCGGGAGATTACTAAAATATTAACAAGGACAATTAGCAAATATAGGCGAGATTGGAGCACTAAACTGAATGATGCTCTCTTGGCATATTGCTCCACTTGCAACCTCCCTATAGGCTACTCTCCCTATGAGTTAGTATATCGAAAACTTCCAAAGCTTCCAATTCAAACCGAGCTCTGTACACTATCCATGGCATGTGACCTCCACCTTGACCATAATCTAACACAAAAACAAGGATTGGAAACTCTAAACGTGCTAGATGAAAATTGACTGGTTACCCTATCATCAAATAAGTTGCACAAGGCACATAACAAACAACATCATGACTTAAAAATTTGAAAGGTTAAGTACCAATGAGGAGATAAGGTCTTTTACTAGAACCCCACACATGTGCCACAATGCACAAAATTTCAAACATTGTTAGAAGGGTCCTACATCATTCATACAACCTTTCCCTCATACAAACTTGAAAGCCCTAATAAGAGATTATTGGTCAATGTACAACAAACCAAACCCTTCCATGAACTTAGAATAGCCGATGTACATAATACATATGAGAGAGGATGTCCTTGCTCACTATTTTAGATCTTCCACTTCCAACTTAGTCATGGGGAAGATGACCACCTATGCTGATTAGTCAAGAACCTCAGTTTCTTTTTTAAGTTTTTGTTTTACACATTTTTATTTTGCAAATTTTTGTTTTACAAATTTCCTTAACTCTCCTTGTTTTGTTTTGCAACATCATTCATACTTTTTTGTTTATTTGTGTGATTATTTATTTTGTTAAGGTTTGTCACCTAATAAGTGCTCGTGGAGATGGTATGAACTGTATTCCATTGATTGCTAATGTTTGGCTTTTACCTTTAAGTTATGATGTTGATACTATGGTATGGTTCTTTTGATATAACAGGCAATGAGTCCACATCATCCATGCATCCACTAAATTCTATGGTCTCTCTTGTCTTGGAACTATATAGTCCCCTTCCTTAAACAATAAGAACTATCAACGAATTGGTGACTGGGTATTTCTCAAACTAAGGAAGGACTCAAGGATTAAACAAGGTGTGACTTCAAGGGAACTTGATGCACTTGTGCTAGCCATTCTCTTGGGTGCTTGGATGTTTTCTTCTTGAGTTTTCCTTACCATTTTGACGTTGCTCCATTATTGGGAAGCTGAGCTAATAAAAATAATAATAAGTCTTTGCATAGTATGGTTCTCACATAAAAGATAAAAAAAATAGTGAGAATTCAAAGCACACCCCTTAGATGAAATAATCATCTGGGCTACAAGCACTAGTTATGGAACTAAACAAACAAGTTTCCTCTAACTAAGGCCCTTTCTCGCTTCCTACTTTCCCCTTCCTCGTTTCATCAGAATGGTGGTGACTTTTTTAGCGGAAGCATTCTTATTACTTCAAGTGGATGGATTGGCCAAATTTATTAATGCGAAGTCACTGGATGTGGATTGTTTGAGGCTGGATTTGAAAGGAGATCTACTAAGTCACATTAACCATTAATACACAAGGGGTTGTACATCACCTTTTTCTTGACATTCCATTCCATTCTCTTCTTTCCATTCTTCTTTCTCCATTTTCACCTCATTGCCGGTTATATCAATAGTCTATATTTTGGTTGACGCATTGTTTTCTTTTTGGTAAACTCTTGTGGTTAAGACCTTAACTCTTGTTTCCAAATAGCATTTTCAGAGCCTACGGACTCTTTGAATGCAAGATTGTCAAGGCATTAAGGGCATGAGCCTGCTTTGGGGAGGACCCACTGGCATTCCTATTTGGTGCATCCATTAATTTCTTTCCCTTAAACATTTCTGCAATTACCATTTATTTTGTTCATCTCCATCTTTGACATCCATTTTATCAGTGTTACCATTGTTTCTTTTTCTCCATCTTTCTTATTTCTTCTCTTTTTTCATTCTATCGCTACTAGAGGTTTGCTCTCAGTCATGGGGGTCCTTGTCCAATTTTTTCGATTTTCTCTTAACCCCTACACCTTTGGTAGTCACCAGTATTAGACCTCCAAAATCTACATTAGCCATATCACAACTCAGCCAATGGACCTTACACTAAAGCAGGGTATCAACTGCATTATGATTCATTTACCCTTGCTAATATAAGACTGTGTTATGTGTGCAGATGGCAATCATACACCAATGGATTGGATCTGGAGGAAACACTTGGAATGGACTGGTGGTAAAGCAGTTATGCAAGGAACAAGATTGATGGTGCGCTTATGGATAGACAACAAAAAGCGCAATCTTGGCATCGGCAGCAACAAACTTCTTCTTTTCTCTCTCACTTCTCTCTTCTCTCTCAGCTGCCAAATAAGGTTGGATGTCAAATGTGTATAGTGTTCGCTCTTGTTGTCATGAACACTAATTTTTCATGTATTGTAATGATGATCCATTCACATGTCACCCCATTCACCATTAGTGTCATTCAAGTCAATAATCCCATACCTTCCCAATATTCTGTAAGGAACTCGAGGATGAGTTTCCATTCAGTCATGGGTGTATGATGAGCTGCGATATCACGTCGGCCCCTACGATATCGCGTACACGATATCACAGCCCTTCTCATGGTTTATAAATAAGAGGCGGCTTTCCTTTGTTCACTCATCTAGAGTTAGTCCCTTAGCCAAACTATAGTAATTTTACCATTCTAGAGTTAGAATAATTTCCATGTGCCCACAGTAGGAGTCTCAAAGTGAACGGATCTTTATTCGAGCAAATTGTACCTAAACACACATTTGTGTATGATAATAAAGATAAACTTTCTAATAAACCTTGCAGCATATGGACTAAGCTAAATAGGATTTAATTATTGTTAAATATTTAAATGCTTTCCTAGATAATTAATCTCTCTCAACCCTTGACTCTCCTAGTTAAGTGCATTCAGTACGACCACTTTAAGCACGTGTGTAATGCTTGGTAACCCAGTAACGAGTAGCGTTTGGTAATCCTAGTTGCGTTGCACTAGTTCAAGGTGTGTGCGGCAAGTGGGAACGGATACTGATGCTAGGATAATTAAAACTTAGTTAATGAATAGTTAATGAAAGTTAGTCATTTAGTCTCTTCACCTTTCCCCTATTAGCATAGGCACTAAAAAGATAAAGGATATAAAAATCATACACTTCAGGCTTACTTAACCATACAACCGTGACAATACAAGTAAGTTTGGGAAGATAGCAATTCATTAACCTTAAGTGTTTGATTTGGGTGCGTAAGCACTTAGTCCTTGGAGTTCGACCGGATCGCACGTGACACGCTCGTATTCGTATGGTTGAGTATAGGGGTACCTCGCCACTCATCACTTGGTTTGATGCTAATTGTTTGACAACTTATAAATATATTTTAGCTTCACATTTGGATGTTTTAAAGCTAAAGAATTACAAAAAGCTTATTCATTTTAAAGAGAAGTTTATTAGAGAAGAGTAAGAAAAAATGATGAGTGAGGTCAAATTTAATCCAAAAAGCTTTTGAAATTTCTATCGAAATAGATAACAAAATTATTAAAATTTTTCCTTATCTACTATTCAAACTTTTTTGAATAACCTTTTTAATTAAGAGGCTCCCCTTGCTACAAAAATAACTCTAGTGTTCTTGAGTTATTCCTTAATGACTTTTCTATAGAAATTCAAATGTTATAGACAAAGAAAGGTATGCAAAGCTTCTTAAATTCTATGGTCCATTGGTATGAAAAGCAACTTGCAACCTTCTTAATAAAGGGCTTCAACATGTTTTGTGTCACTCTTAGTGTTCTAGTCAAGTAATCGTGCTTTTTAAAAATAAAAATAGGACATATATTAATAATTACTAGTGATTGCAATCAATTCTATATTCACTAAGCCATTAGGTACTATTTTAGAAAATAAAATTAGTTCATGGGTAGAAATGCAAGGTCTTTTTGTTCAGTTGCATGCAAGCTTTAGGAGGAATCATCCTATAAACCATTTGATAACTTTGTGTTATTATGTGAAGAAAGAAAAAATCCCAACCATAAGACTTTTATCTTTTTTGATGATTTTTCCAAAGCTTACAATTTTGTTGCTTGAGATAAACTTTGGAAGAGATTAGATAGCATTAACATTCCACAAGAACTCCTTTCTACTCCTAAAAGAATTTGTGA
Source organism: Gnetum montanum (assembly GCA_015680685.1). Taxonomy (NCBI): domain Eukaryota; kingdom Viridiplantae; phylum Streptophyta; class Gnetopsida; order Gnetales; family Gnetaceae; genus Gnetum; species Gnetum montanum. The sequence goes on along the minus strand of MNCI01015722.1, from coordinate 39,062 downwards.
GATGGCTAATATTTTTACTAAAAATAATCTTACTAGATAATGAATAATTATCAATATTTTAGTCATAGTTAAACAAGGTTGTTCTTTGTCCCCTACCTTTTTGGCATACTTATAGATGAATTGGAGAATTGTATGCAAAATGTCTCTAATCATGCTATATCAATGAATAGATTATTCTTGAACATGTTCTCTTTGCAAATGAGGTAGGCTTGATTGCAAAATTAGCTATATGATTAAATTACATACTTAAATCCTCCATGATTGTTACAATCATGTTGGTATGAAAGTAAATATTAATAAGACTAGAATTCTAATTTGTGATATCGAAAATAGAAATTACATTTTTTTTCTTGGGTAAAAAGGACTTGAAATCTCATAAATATTTGGAAGATAGTAATTATAGTTGGAATACCCTTATTGCTTGGAGGGTTTCAAGTGGTATGCGAGCTCTATTTAATCTAAGAAATAATTACAATAGGAAAAAAATTTTGACATGAGAGATCAAAAGATAACTTTTTTGCAATCTTGTTCAACTTGTATTATTATATGAGTGTATTGCATAAGGACCTTCTCTTTTCACACATTCTTTAAAAAAAAAGTAAAGCATGTTTAAAAATAGTTTTTTGTATGTAAATTTCAAGTGAATACAATTTTCTTATCATATATTGCTTTTAGCAGTAAATTTGCTTCCTCTTGAAGTTGAAGCCCTTTGTTTATTTATTGCTTATACTCAAAAGTTAATTCGCATGAAGGAAGTCAATTATGCTAAGGAGATAATGAATGTTACACAAAAAAAATGAATGGTTGCATAAAAGAATATTATGAATTATAGTCATAAAATATTGTAGTGAAGGATCTTCCTTTGAAAAATGATCTTCTAGAAAATTATAAAAGAAAAAGTTTTGGCTAAACTTTGGTTGAACACATCAAGAAAGAAGGATTTTTATTTACATTTTGTTATAGGAGGTTTATTATCTAGTACTCAAAAGTATTTATTCTCAATTGTTCCTATTTATTTATGGAATCAAATTGCTACAGCAAGATTGAACTCTCATCATCACCTTGTTGAGACAGGTCATTGGATTAATTTACCAAGAGAAGAGCATATTTGCAGAATATACAAACAAAGCATTGAGGATGAAGATCATCTCTTTTTATTTTGCCCATCTTTAGCTTACATTTAAACAAATTATAATTTGCTAATTATTTTCTTTTCGCATCGACCTTATCTCATCAAGGTAATGATATTTTTAACTTTTTTTGAAAATGCCCTAAGGCTTTGTAACCATCATGTTGCAGTAGAAATCATTGGACCACCAAGTAGAAATCATTGGACCACCAAGATTTGACATAACCTAACATGAAACTGAGCAAGGCACTCTCGTAACCACCAAATAGTCTAGGAAAATTAAATTTTCAACTAATTTTCCTCAAATCAAGGAGGGACTTCCAAATCATTGGAAAAACCCACAATATGAACCAAACATTTTCACGAAACGTTGGCAAATATGCCTAAAATAGCCAATAAAAAATAAGCAAAAGTGCGTATACCATAGATCCAGAAAAAATAAAGCATGGTATGGGGCTGGCAAGAAAGAGTGATTTACGACGTAGCACAAAATGAAACAAATTTAATTTGTTAAAATGTTAAATCAAAACAGAAAATAGATCTGCAGCAAATCTAGATAATACCAGAGATAGAAAACTGAAAAAGGCAAGATCTAGATTATAAGAACAGGAGCCTATTAGAAATGTTTTAGGAGATGTACAAGGGATCAAAGGCATCTGATGAAGAGTTATGTTACTCTGTTCTTTCTTGGATGTATGCACTTGTTGTAGATTTGGCAAGAACGCTATTTATTCAGAAGTAGACAAAGCAAAGGGATGGATCAGATCAGTGTGTGGATTTGATTTCAAGTTCAAGTAATTCTCCATGTATTAGGAGAACAACATGAAGAGGATACAATGCATCAGAACAAAAAGGGGAGAGAAATCAGAAGAGCTAATTATCTCCAGAGGAAGAGTAGCTATTCTGCAAAGATGCAGAGTCTTTGGAATAAGCAAAACTATGCTGAATAGACAAGATAGTTATCAAGTGCTAAGCAGATGTTGATTGTTTCTAAAAGTCAAATGAAAAAAAATGCCAACCAACCCCTTTTAGTTTCGATAATTTTTTAAAATTACTGGAATATTGGCCAATTCTGCAAGTATTCTCCGAATACATTATGTGCCACAACATTATTCCCAAATTTTTGTACCAATCAAAGCCAATATTGGTAGTTGATAAATTTGCCGAATCCAAATGGATACCGGCAGAGTAAGAAACATTATTCAATCCGAAATTTTACCCTTAATTAACTAAGAAACAAGGTGAAGAAAAAAGTAATTATCTCCTTTTCCTACAGGTAATTGCATTCCTTTGCTTGCATGACAGCAGCTTTGTCCCAATGTTCATGTCATTTCCGTTTCTGTTTTGGTGTTTATACAATTATTCTTTCAACAGGTTTCGGTCTCATAGTTACAACATGCACAGAAATAGAAATTTTTTCCAGACAGCATGCATAGGCAACAATTTTTTTCACATTGGATTCTGATCAGAATGCCTTTGGTTTTTTTTGGTAGATGCTTTTTTTTTTGGTCCAGGTTTGAATATCAGAGGAGAGGGCAGAGCATACAAATCATGCAAGCAAGCATGTTTATTACTTGCAGACACAGAGCTAGAAACTAAGTTTTTTTAAAACCCAGAGACCACGTTTACCTTTCAGAAATTATGGTCAGCATCGGCAGACTTCTCTTGGCTGAAGACCTGTACCGAATTTTTTCACAGTGGTTTCTCTAACGAATTTTTCAGAGTGATTTCTGTAATTACAAAGAAGTTTAACACAGAGAAAGAGAAACTTTACAGGTTGAAAGGAGGTAATAGCAATTGAAATTTGCAGTGCTATTTTTTAAATGTTTTTAAGTTTTTTAAAAAACTAAAATAGATTATAGTTGTTTTAAGTTTTTTTCTATTCTTATCAACCAATAAAGCTGAGCCTTACGTCTTTTTTAGTTGCAACTAAATTTTTTTAACAAGTTATTGTATGCATGCTATTATAATTTAATATGTTATTATTACTATGTCTAAATTTTACTATAGTGGCTTTGTAGACAGCATTAGAGTGTGGCTTTGCAAAACACATTATTCATTATGGTAGTTTTTTACATGTTATTCATTAAAAATAGGGTGGTTGCAATGGATTTAATTCAAGAGAATGATGAAGTTGCTCCTATATAACCACCAACTACCATTAGCTCTTGTCCTATCCACTCAAAAGGTTTTATTTGGGGATCACTGTTATAAAATTTCAGGAAAAAAAGGATGGTATATATTATTGCAAATATTATAATCATTATATTATTGCATAAAAAAATATAAGAGATTAAAATTTGTCCAAATGTTCTTGATGAACTTAAGAAGCATGCTTAAGCACATTTTACACAATTTCAAAGAAAAGTTGAGGTACATATTTATATTTATATTTTTCTGATAATTTTAAAATTATATATTAGTTTATTTTACTATCTATTGATGCGTAAATTTTGGATGCACCAACACTTAAAAAAAAACTCGTTTAAGAAGACTATTGCCTAAGGTGCCTCCCGTATGGGAATGGGAACAGAGACCTAGGAATAGTCTTAGTTGGAGGTTATGTGACGTTAAATAATTAAATGGGGATCCTACCAGCTTATTCTCACGCATGATCATTATTTACTGTCATTTACAGTCACTTCACACCATCGCTATTGCTATCAATAGTGCCCATTGCCGGGCAAAAACCCTGCTACCGCAGGGATGAAAACCCCACTGTGCAGAGATGCACTACTGCATAGTGCTATTTACACCACGTGTTGTCTGTTGCTTGTTGCTTGTTGCTTGTTGCTTGTTGCTCACCGCCACGTGCCATTATTGATTGCCACGCGCCGCTGCTGTTGGCCACTCATTGCTACTAACACACACCACCTACCACAAAAAAAAAGGAGAAAACACTACACAGGGATGCATTGCCACTATTGCCGATTATGCCCGCAAGGAGAGAAAGGCCCAGAACCCCTAGGGTCACCTATTGTTCATGTCTCTAACGCACAACTGTAGCCACCATCGTTTGTGCCTGTCACACGCTACTTGGAATGCCTACCACTTGCCACCCAGAGCCACCATTGTTGGAGCCTGCTATGCCCTCGTCTACAACCCCTACCATGTGCTACCTAAAGCCACTGTCGTTCAAGCCTGCCGCATGCCACCTGCAACAACTACCACATGTTGCCTATAGTTGTTGCCATTCACATCAATGCTGACGCGTTGACCACCCACTGCATGCTAACCATCACTAATCGCATATGTTGTTGTTGTTGGTGTTGATATGTCCCACCTACTGCTGTTGATTGCGCCTACTGCCGTCGCCATGCACTACACACCACATGCCACCAATAGTAGTTGCCATGTGCATGCTAACCCATGAGAGAGAAAGAAAAAACGTCCTTTTTTGCACGTTGTTAGCTGCTTGCTATGTGGAAGAGGGAGGCGCAAAGAGGGGTTTTGAGAGAGACCTTGAGGTCTCCTTGTTCACATCTACTAGCAAGAGAGGAAAGGCCAATATCCCTTCTAGTTGTTGCCCACTGCTTGAGAGACNCCCCCCCCCCCCCCCCCCCAGCTCCCCCCTACGTGCTAGTTTTATAGCAACTTTAGCTGATGGCATTGAATGCCCATGTCAACCACCTACTCCACCACATCGTCATGTTCTACCATTGACGTCGTTGATTACGTTGTCGTTGAATACATTCTCCATGTTCGCACATCCCCATGTCTACGACATCAATTACACCACTCACCTACGCACGTCGCCCACCTCCGCAGTTGTTACATAACTGCTACCATGTCTCTATTGTCACCTGTTGTCCACCACCATAACCGTTGTCTCCATAAATCAAGGCCTTCATTGCCCTTGATAAAAATGTCATGGTCAAACTACCCAAATGTAGATTCGAATTCAGATTGCATAGCCTTTAGTCGATGTGGTAATCGTGTTTTCATTCAAGGCCCAAGCTCTGCAATTCATTCATGTGTGCATTAGTCTTTCTTTATGCCTTGTATGAGAAGAGAAAGTGCCCAATGATTAGTTGCCTATACTAATGAGCTTGTTAGGCTTGATATATCTACTATTCTATAGTACGCTCACATTGGCTGGAATTTCACACATACACATCGTTGAATGTTTGCTACATTTTCTAAATCCTTGTTAGTTGCATAGATTGGTGTTAATTATGATTTATGAATATTTAGGAATCATGATTGAGTTGTCCAAGGAACTTTGAATATAGTCAACTATCTACAACCAAATTTCTTCATACCTGATATCCTTTTTAATTTGGGGAAAATTTAATCCACCAATAACATGTATTGATTCTTCGTATTATTTGGATGGAGCTCTTTCTACAATTCCAAAGGCGTTTAAATTTTAAAATTGTTAACTTGCTTTCCTTCTTTTAGCATGTCATAGCATGTATTTTGGTAAGTTGTATGAATTCTCTATTGAAGGGCCATTATTTGGAGTAAAGGTAAGGTGCTATCTTAAGGCTTCAATTGCAGAGTCACTTGAAATGAGTTTAGGTTTTCAAAAATCCACTAGCCTTCCTTGATCTTGCTAGGTGGAATGAGTATGCAACCTCTAAGTGATTATCATTTAGCAAGTATTCATCATTCATGTGATTGTTGATGGACGACAATAATTTAGAGGTTGCATGATAGCTCTCATTGAAAGCACCCCTATGTATCATGAAATGATGACCTAGTGATTAGACTAATAAGTCATGGCCCCATGCTTAGCATGAGCGATGTTGGCATCCACAGTATCTACTATTTAACTTTAATGTAAATTTATTGGTTTATAATTTAACAAATAAAGAAAAAATTCAATTAAACATATCATATGCATTAAAAGAAGATGAGAATCCTCATCATATTAGTTCATAATATTGAATACCAAAGAGTGCATTTCAATCTCATAATTCTTCCAAATCCACAAAAACTTGATTTTCAAAAGATAATGATATTGAAATTGGAAGTGGTAAGGGTTCTACACAAGCCAAATCAATTCCTATTCGTACACCTAATGGTCCTAGACAACACATAATTCATAGTGTGGGGTGAAACAAGAAAAAACATGAAGCAGCTCAAGAAGGCATTGTAGATTTTTGATACAAGAATATGCTTCCACTTCATTTTTTTATAGAGTCTGAATTCCAAAAAGTTGGAAATTTAACGATTCAAGAAGGATCTAAATTTACACTTCCTTCATACCATCAGGTATTTTACACTTATTTGATAGTTATTTTAAACATTTTATTCATGATTTTCATTTAATATACAAACTCATATATATTTAAAATAATAGGTGAGAGAACTTCTTTTTCTAAACTCCTATAATAATGTTTGAGAGTTGATGAAAGGTCTCTGCTTATGGGACAATGTTTCTATGTTTTAATTGAGCATATTTTGAGATGTCATAGAAGAAATTGGAATCACCAATATTGTGTAGGTATATAATATATTATTTTATGGTATTAGTGATTAACATATGTTTCTACAAAATTGTTAGTTTGCAAAAAGATAAACTAATATTAACTACTTCAACTATTATCAAGTCATCATAGATAATGCTTCTACATTTGTTCTAACTAGAAGAATGTTGATGGAAGAATTTCCTACTTTATTTTGGTTACCATATGGAACACATTGCTGAGATCTATTACTTGAAGATATAGGAAACCTAAGTTGGGCCAAAAAGGTAAGTTTTAAATTTTTTTTGTACTTAATAATTACTTTTTACTTATATTCATCTATTTGTTTATGTGACATTTTTTTATTTAATGTTTTTTAGATTGTTTGAAAGGAAAAATATATCACAAATTTTATTTATAAATACAACCTATTACATTATCTATTTAAGAAGCATTCAAAAGGAAAAGAAATAATACAACCTACCATGATAAGATTTGCAACTAATTTTATATTTTTACAAAGCTTATTGGAGCATGAATTAGCTTTGATGCAAACTTTTATCTCTAGCGATTATCTTATAACTTCAAGGTATGCTCGATTTAGAAATTCTAAAGAAGGGATCTTTTGTAAAGAATTGATTTATAATGAAAGAAACTTTTGAAGCTCTATACAAGACATTATTTAGGTATAACCTAAAAACTCATAATATTTTATGTCTTCAAACCAATTTTTATTACTTAATTGATGCTTTGTTCATATTATTTATTGCATATCCTATAGTATGTTCATCTAGTTGATGGAGAAAGCTTTTTTCATGGGCCTAATGTATGACAAAATGAATGATGCCAAGAAAAAGATTAAAGCATAAATATATAGGAGAAGACAATATAAAAATTATATAATGATTTCTAACTTAATTAATGCTCGTTGGAATAATATGCTTCATATCCAACTTTATGCTACTAGATGGGTTTAAAACCCAAAGTTTCATTTAGGAAAAGGGATGACATTTGAAAGGATCATGAATTGCATGTTGCTATTCACAAGGTATGAAATTAATTATTCAAAGTATTTTTATATTTATTATAATTTTTAAATCATTAGTCAATTTATATTCTAGATAAATTTTCATATACATCTATTTTTTAATTTTTTAATTGGAGATGAGAATGCTAATCTTAGAGATACACTAATTTTGCAATATTCTCAATATAAACATGTTGAATTAGAATTATTGTTTACAAAGTCAGAGGCAATGAAATTTGATAAGTATAGACCTAGTAATGCGTTTTTATTAGAGTTTAATATTTTATCACATTAGTAACAAACTATGATCATTTGTATTTTGAAATATAATCAATTTGTTAACTTATTTTGTTTTCATAGATACATGGTGGGATCTATTTGGGATTGACACTCTTAACGTAGCTCGTTTTGTAAGAAGATTTCTTATACAACCTTGTAGTGAAGTAGGTATATTTTATGTTTAAAAATTTAGTTTTAGATAATTTATAGTAAATTAAATTACTAAATTTTTATTACATTTTAATGTTATTATTATCTTATTAGGTAGATGTGAGCAAAACTAGAGTGTATTTCAACATATACATTCAAAGAAAAGGAATAGATGAGCTCATTCTAGACTTAATCCATTAGTCTGTATCCATTTCAACAAATAGAAGTTTCATAATACTCCTTCAAAAGTTGGTGTAGTTGATATTACATACATTGATTCATCTATGACGGTAGCTCAATTGTTAATGAATAGTGTTGAGGATAAGGATGTAGCTTTAGATTCTACATCTAAACCTAAGCCTGAACTTGAAGGAGAGATGGATAATTTACCTATAACATCGAATCTTTTTCTTGGTGAAACTTCTACTGCAACAAGCCAAACTTTTATTAATAGTTCTTATGCACCTTCATCTAGTGTAATACCTCATGAGAAAAGTCCTAACATAAATCATATCATTTGTGATTATAATGATGATCCATACTTTTAGTTTTATTTTTGAACATTATGGAACTTAATGGAAATTATAGTTTTTATAAACCTATTATACTTTTTTCTAAGGTTTATAAAATTAATAAATTATACTTTACCATTATAATGATTTTTTTACTATTGTACATTTATTTATCAAAAAATTTTAGCATTTTATTTAGTATTTTGGGATTAGTATACAAATTTTTTAGGTTTTAGTTATTGTATTTTGAAAATACATATTGTAGGATTATTATTTTAAGCCTCACAAATAATTGTTGAATCTTTCAATTTATTCATGAATTATTCCCAAATCACGAATCAATAGTGTTGATCAATAGACATGCTGAATCCAAATTGAAAACTATGGTTTTGAGGTATCCTCCTATTTATAGGTTGAAAATGCCTCATAGATTACAATGAAACAATGCATTAGGACCCAAATAATCTTTTGGAAGATTCTAGATAGGCGAATCAATGTGTAGATAGTGGAAATTGATGTTAGATGTTGATGGGATGCGATATCGTGTACGCGATATCGCGTCGTCCCCCCTGATATCGCGGTGCACCGCCAAGTCTATAAATAAGAGGTGGCGCTCCCTTGTTTTTCATCCTAGGCTTAGACCGTAGCAAAACTCTAGTAGTTTTACCTCTCCAGAGATAGATTAATTTCCATGTGCCCACAGTAGGAACTCTAGAGTGAACGGATCTTTATTTGAGCAAATATTGTACCTAAACACAAGTTTGTGTATGGCAATAAAGATAAACTTCTTGGATAAACCTTGCAGTGCATGGAATAGGNTTGGTAACCAAGGTTGCATCAGTTCAGGGTGTGAACGGTAAGTGGCNGTTAATTAAATCTCTCTCAACCCTTCTCTCCTAGTTAAGTGCCTCAGTATGACCACTTCAAGCACGTGCGTTACGCTTGGTGATCCCAGCAACGACTAGCATTTGGTAACCAAGGTTGCATCAGTTTAGGGTGTGAACGGTAAGTGGCATAGTTAGTTAAAGTTAGTCAATTAGTCTCTTTACTCTTCACCTCATTAGCATAGGAGATCAAATAGAAAAGATATAAAAATCATATACCTCAGACTTACTTAACCATACAACCGTGACAACTACAAGTAAGTCTGGAAGACAATGAATGATTAACCTTAAGTGTTTCATGAGGTGTGTAGGCACTTATTTTGCAAAGTTCGACCGGTTTGTGCGTGCTGCGCTCATATTCGTATGCTTGAGTGTAGGGGTACCTCGCCACTCATCATTGGCGTCGTTGTCGAGGACTATGTGTTTGTGCGCTAAGTAGAACATAAGAAATCACTCACATCGTTGGGAGCTTAAATGAACCTTAGGGTTAATTAAATGAAAAATTTATATAACGATTAAATAGCACACCGAATCAAATAACAATGTCTTCTTCTATCAAAAGTAATACACCACCTAGGGATCATACTAGAAATAGTCGGCAACATCAAACACATAATCAAAATCCGCCAATTCCTCAACAACATCAGGTAGTATATACTCATCATGATGAGTACATACCAGATTTTACCTTTATCCTCCATCACAATGAATAGCTGCGATGGAGAGACTTGCAAGGTAACATAGTGTTACCTCCAAATCGGTCAATCCCAAACATGCTCCTCCGTTCTTTGGCATAGATTGCCATGACACAGCTCTATGCTGAATACGTTGTAGGTGATTTTGACACGAGGGATTATCATCCCACAGAAGCACAATGTTTAAGGGACTCATGGCAGGAGAGCCATCATACACTATTAAAGGGCAAAGGGGTCCCGCACGTCCTAAGTGAAATCGGAGATGATGAACCCATTATAACGGGTTCTCCATCAAATGATGTTCCCCCTTGTAACGATGGTGAGGAGGTGGGGTATCAGAACTTACGCTCTACAATACACAACCCTGGTTCTAATCCCCGTGAATGCCAACTATTCACCGAGGGAACAACAACACATGACAAGGATGGGCACTTAGATCGTCATCACGATTGAGGCCATAGCAGCAAAAGAGAAGGCAAGAAGCATCGTCATGGCAATGGATCTCCTTCTTCTTCCCCTTCATCACATCACTCACCCTCTCCTTCCACATCTAGGCATAGCCATAAAGAACATAATAGTGAGGATAGAGGTAAGCAAAATGAGAGACATCGATGAGAGAGTCGAGAGCGAGGACAAGGGCACAAACGAAGGGAAAGTAGGGAACAACGTAGACATCATAGGCATCATGAAAGAGATGATCATGACAAGCCCCTACTTGCAACTTGAAGCATGCTAGATATAACAAAGGCAATGAGAATACCCACAAGGCATCAAAAAGATAGTCGGATCAAAAGATTAGATATGAATAATATCCCACACTTCGAAGGGGGATACAACATTGATCCATNGAAAATAACTATCTCCGATGAGGTTGTGGACTCAGACACAGACAATGATGGTGGATGTGCGATCTACCAATATGACCATCCTAAGGGATGTTGTCCAATCATCTCACATCTACAAGAGTCTGGGGTGTATGCACTTAACCCAAAACTTAATAGACGGTAAGCACCCCGAAGATTACCTTATCCCCAAGGTAACCCAAGACAGTTCCACCAACCATTAACATACTATCCAAGTGGAACTCTACCACAACCCATCAGGAAACATCATCAGTGGCAACACCCACAGTTATGGGGGATGCAACCACCCAAACAATAAGACCCTTACTGGCAACCTGATCCTTATGGCTATTATGTGCAATAGCCAATTTCTCCATGTGACTCTATGGGTCACACAACTCCCCAACATCACTACCAAGTTCGAGAGTATTTTAGAAGGACTCCTTCTCCTCCGGGAGACACTCCACATCCATACCATCCTCCAAATCCATCTGCCACTCTTCCGCCAGTAGTTCCACTACCACCAGCTCCAATAATGCATGGGGAACTCCCCACTCAACTGCAGCAACGTAACGCTACAAGAGCTGTAAACATTCAACCCGCTACTGGTTCTGAAAACCGCAAGAAGAGAATACCTTTCTTCAAAACCAAAAGCCCAGACAAGCTCTCACAACAACAAGCGATTGAGTTCGCGCACACTCCTCCACCATCCAAGACTTTAGGGCCCCCTTCAATCTAGCAACAGAGCTTAACGCATACAGTTATGTTAACGCATACTGTTACCGATTGGATCAAGGTAGGCCACCTTCCTAGGAAACTCTCTGATCCTGGAAACCCCTTAATCTATCTACAAGTTGCTGAGAATGAACCACATAAGGCTTTTCTTGACTTAAGTTCCAAAGTCAACTTAATCTCACGAGAAATGTATCAAGCCTGGAACCTGCCCCAACTTAAGAAGAGCAATATTCAACTTGAGCTGGCTGAACAGTCCATCACCATTCCCTTAGGATTGGTGGAGGACATTATTACCACTGTGTGTGGTTGGTCATACCCAGCCGATTTCCTGGTGATAGAAGTTAACAGTGACAACAAGGGCTTCCCAATTATAATAAGAAGGGCATGGCTAAGTACAGTAGACGTATGCCTAGGGATCCACGATCTTTCCTTAAAGATATCTACGATAAACATTTATGGAAAGATTGAGAAGAAGAAAGTTCCATGCATCACATACAGTGACTCAGAGGGTGATGACATGGAGGAATGCTCAGCATCTCTTCCATGTAACTGGTGTGTCCTAGAAACACAAATACAAAGGTGCTTGTATGTAGCAACCACACAAGTAGTGGACACCCTATGGTTGACAGCTAATCGAAAGAGGAACTGACCAACATGCATGGAAAAAACTAGGGGAACAACCCATGTTAATAACGAAGGCATAGACACATTGGACTATGAGTTTCGTCAACTTCCACCCCTTAATCTAAGAACATCAATTGAGAAAAGTTGGACACTTTTGAAAATTTCAAATAGGCGTTCATTATTTCAGATCTCTCCCTTTCCATTCAGTCATGGGGGAGATGGCCACCTATGCTGATCATTGGAGGCCCTCAGTTATTTTTTAGTTTTTTTTTACATGTTTTTGTTTTACACATTTTTGTTTTACACATTTTTGTTTTACACGTTTTTGTTTTACACATTTTTGTTTTACAGTTTTTGTTTTACATGTTTTTGTTTTACACATTTTTGTTTTAAAAATTTCTTTCACTTTTCTTATTTTTGTTTTACAACATCGTTATAATTTTTCATTTTTTATGTGTGTTTGTGTGTGTTTTATCCATCCTGTAAGTTTGTCACCCAATAAGTGTTCTTCATGATGGTATGAACTATTTTTCCATTTGAACTATTTGGTTTTTACCTTTAAGTTATGATGTTTATGCTAAGGTATGTTTCTTTTGATATGATAGGCAATGAGTCCACTTCATCCATTCATCCACAAAAGTCTATGGTCTCTCTTGGCTTGGAAATGTACAATCCCTTTCTAATAAAAACCATCAACGAATCGGTGGCTGGGTATTTCTCAAACTAAGGAAGGACTCAAGGCTTGAAAAGGGTGTGACATCAAGGGAACTTGATGTATTTGTGTTGGCCATTCTCTTGGGTGCTTGGATGTTTTCTTCTTGAGTTTTCTTACCATTTCGATGTTACCCAATTATTGGGAAGCTGAGTCAATAAAAATAACGTCTCTGCATGGTGTGGTTCTCACGCATAAACACATAAAACAAAAAAAACAAGAAAAAAAGAAGAAAAAAGAGAAGTGAGAATTCAAAGCACACCCCTTAGACAAAATAATCCCTTGGGCTACAAGCACTGGTTATGGAACCTAAAATAAGAATGTTCCCTCTAATTAAGGCCCTCCTCGCTTTCCATTCTCTCCTCATTTGTTTCATCAGAATGGTGGTGGCTCTTGGGGGAGGCATTCTTGTTATTCAAGACAGTGGATTGGTTGAATGCATTGATGCGAAGTCACTGGATGTGGTTTGTTTGATGCCAAAGTTGGAATGAGATTTACCAAGTCACATTAATCATTAACTCCACAAGGGGCTGTACACCACCTTGTTCTTGGAATTCCATTCGATTCTCTTCTTTCTATCATTCTTCCTCCATTATTCACCTCATTGTCGATGTATCATTAGTGTATATTTTGGTTGACACATCGTGTTCTTTTTGGTAAATTCTTATGGTTAAGACTTTAACTCTTGTTCCAAATGACATTCTTAGAGCCTATGGACTCTTTGAATGTGGATTTGTCAGGGCATTAAGGGCATGAGCCTCCTTTGGGGAGGACCCACTAGCATTCCTACTTGGTACACTAGTTAAATTCTTTCCCTTAACATTTTCGCAATCCACTTTATTTTGTTTATTTCCATCTTGACATCCATTTCACTGACGTAATAGTTGTCTCTTTTTCTCCATCTTTCTTGTTCTTTTTCCTTTTCCATTCTCTTGCTACCGGAGGTTCGCGATTAGTCATGGGGGTACGGGGCCCAATTTTTTCAATTTTCTCCTAACCCCTACACCTTCGATAGTCATCATTAATATATCTCCAGATCTGCAAGCAGCCATACCACAACCCAGCCAATGGACCTTTCACTGAGGCAAGGTATTGATTGCATTGAAATTCATTTACCCTTACTAATACAAGAATGTGTTGTGTGTGCAGATGGTAATCATGCAAAAATGGATTGGATCTGGAGGGAACACTTGGAATGAATCGATGCTGAAGCAACTATGCAAGGAACAAGATTGATGATGCGCTTATGGATGGACAAAAAAAGGTGTAATCTTGGCATTAGCAACAACAGACTTCTTTTCTCTTCTCTCTTCTCTCTCAGCTGCCAAATATGGCCTGATGTCAAATGTATAAAGTGTTCACTCTTGTTGTCATGAACACCAATTTTGTTTTTTTTTGCCTTGTAATGATGATCTATTCACATGTCATCCCGTTCACCATTAGTTCCATTCAGTCAATAATCCCATACCTTCCCAATATTTTGTAGGGAACTTGAGGCCGAGTTTTCATTTAGTCATGGAGATATGATGGGACGCGATATCACAGTGTGCCGCCAAGTCTATAAATAAGAGGTATCTCTCCCTTGTTTCTCATCCTAGGCTTAGATCGTAGCAAAAATCTGGTAGTTTTACCTCCCCAAAGATATATTAATTTCCATGTGCCCATAGTAGGAACTCCAAAGTGAACGGATCTTTGTTCAAGCAAATATTGTACCTAAACACAAGTTTGTGTACAACAATAAAGATGAACTTCTTGGATAAACCTTACAGTGCATGGAATAGGCTAATTAGGACTTTATTTATTGTTATTTATTATTTATCATTTAAATGCTTTCCTAGTTCATTAAATCTCTCTCAACCCTTCTCTCCTAGTTAAGTGCCTCAGTACGACCACTTCAAGCACGTGTGTTACACTTGGTGATCCTAGCAACGACTAGCATTTGGTAACCAAGGTTACATTGGTTTAGGGTGTGAATGATAAGTGGGAACAGATGCTGATGCTAGGTTAATTCAGGCTTAGTTAATTAGTTAAAGTTAGTCAATTAGTCTTTTTACCCTTCACCTCGTTAGCATAGGAGATAAAATAGAAAAGATATAAAAATCATATACCTCAAACTTACTTAACCATACAACTATGACAACTACAAGTAAGTCTAGGAAGATAATGAATGATTAACCTTATGTGTTCCATGAGGCATATAGGCACTTAGTCTGCGGAGTTCGATCAGATCACGCATGCTATGCTTGTATTTGTATGGTTGAGTGTAGGGGTACCTCGCCACCCATCAGACGTCAAATGCAAGATTGAGGTTGGAATCAATGTTGAATGTTGGAACTAAGAGCCACAAATAAAGATCCAAAATGACACTACTAATGACACAAAACATTATTTCTGGCAAGTTGAAGATAGAGATCTAGAAACTATGTTGCAAATGACATAGGATGTTGAATTTGGATTACTAGAAAGGGCTTTGAGATGAGAATCCATAAAATGTACCCAAGATTCAAACTCATGAAAAAAAAGCCCAAGTGGATATAACACATTTGATGAGTGGTGGAGTAATCCAACACCCAATCATACAAGTAAAAGGTGTTCATGTGCGACTAGATTATAATCCGTGAATGAGGTAATGTGAATATGTTAGTAATTGATTTAAGTTCAAGACTATTTTCTTCCCCATGTGGAGCTAGTAGAATCTATGGGTATGATTTAGCTCACAATGAGGTATATGATTGATGAGTGGTGAGGTACCCCTACACTCAACCATATGAATACGAGCGTGTACACGTGATCCGGTCGAACTCCGCAAACTAAATGCCTTAACGCCACAAGAAACACTTAGGGTTAATCGTTCGTTGTCTTCCCAGGCTTGCTTGTATGTGTCATGGTGTATGGTTAAGCAAGTCTGAGGTATATGATTTTTTTGGTATTTTTCGGTTTATCTCCTAAGCTATGAGGGAAAGGGTTGAGAAACTAACTAACTCTAACTAATGTCCTAAGTCTAAATTAACTAGCGTCAGCATCCGTTCCCACTTACCATACACAGCCTGAACCATGCAACTATGGCTACCAAACGCTAATCTTTACTGGGATCGCCACACGTAATGCATGTGCTCAAAGTGGTCGTACTGAGGCACCTATTTAGCCTAAGTGTGATAAGCAGCCGATTCCTTGGCTAGCCGTACACACCCGTGGGTGCTCGTAGCCAAGTCGTACTTATCACACGTTCTAGCCTAGCGATGAGTAGCCGATTCCTTGACCAGCCGTACACATTGGACTACCATTGGGATTACCAAGCGCAGATCTTGGAATACGCTACTGGGTTACCAAGTAGTCACAATGCTCGTAATCAATTCGTACTCACGCGTTGCAACGAGCAGCCGATTCCTTGATTAGCCGTACACATCCGGAGATGCTCATAATCAAGTCGTACACGTACGCACTAGGAAAGCAATAAATAACAATACAATAAAACCATGTATTGCAAGGTTTATCCAATCAAGTTCATCTTTATTGCCGTACACAACTTGTGTTCAGGTTACAAAGTTGCTCGAATAAAGAGCCATTCACTCTAGGACTCCTACTGCGGGCACATGGGAAATTAATCTAACTCTGGAGTGTTCAAACTGCTAGAGCTTCGCTACTTCTAGCCAGGATTGGGAAATGAAGGGAGTGCCACCTCTTATTTATAGATATGGCGGCGGACCGCGATATCGCGTATGCGATATAGCAGGGAGAGACGCGATATCGCATACGCGATATCGTGGCTTGTGTAGTCTGCGTCTCATCAATGATAACTAATGTTGTTGGGCCATTGCTACTCCTAGTGAACATGATGAAATGAAAATAGTTTCTAAGTCTAAGTAAAAATAGTAAACAAATTTATTTTTTCCTAAGGTGATGGATATCCAATCCTGTTCTACCGTACATGCCTTGCACTCATGTACTCACTCAGGTTACCAAGTGTACCACTACTGGGTGTACCAAGCCATAACACTACTAGGTTACTAGATAACTACACTTAGTGCTCAAAACTAGTTGTATCCATACCACTTACTTTCAATCATGTAAAATAAAGTGCTTGTAAAGTAAATAATTAACTAGGGAAAAAAGGAATAATTATTGTAAGTAAACAAAAAGAAAATTAAGTGGATGTTGCATTGATGATAAGCAATCTTGATCTTTATTACTAGTCATGAACTATGTTCAAGTTCAATTCACTTGAATAAATGCATCATATAGTCACTCAAAATCACACTATTGGCATACACTTCTAAGTGCTAAAGACTAAATTCACAAAAATAGACTGATAGAGTTTTGCTACTATGAAATGAAAGTTATTACGGATTACCTAAGTGTTATATTTATAGGTTAGCATGCATTCCACGATATCGCATATACAATGACATAGCTTGTGCTATGATATCGTAGTTACAATATCATTGCCTATTACAATTCGACTTTATCAACATCCAACAAATCCTTTGTGATTGCCCAGATGTTTTACAATCATCAAGATTCCTATTTTATAGAATTCATCTTTATCTTCCACTAGGATGAACAAATATCATCATTGAACTTGAAGAATAACATTATGTTATCACCTAAGAGAGTAGCTCCATTAATGCTCACAATTGTATTAATGAAGAATGACTAGAAATGGTTATGAATGAGTACAAGATTGTATTCTAATAAAACATGTTGTAATGTTATATTGTATTATGATGAGTGATATATGCTAATGTATTCTAATGTCTTTCTTATAATTATGCTTATGGTTGTGCATCTTGAGGTTTGAACCCTTAACTTCTTGTTCAAATGTATTGCTATTTTATGACTCAAATATCATAGTATATTTTGGGATGGGATTAGGAGAGATAAAGGGTAGGGAGGAGATTATGTGGAAACCTAAAAATAATTATAATAGAGGTACACCCCAGATATATAGTCCAAATAGAACTGTACTCAGCATTGCCTACCAAAATCAAACCCCATGACTTGGAGCTTTCAAATTAAGAGTCTTATTACTAAGCTAACACCTCAATGTTTATATCATAGTATAGTTACTTAAAAGCTTTTGTATAATGTATCTTGGAATAATGTCATATATTGATAAGGTGTTACCATTGGACCTCTTAGTGAGTATACATGTTTTCCTATGTTTTAATGATATACTTAAGGTTTGAATCTCGGACCTTTATCTTATTACATATTTGGAAATATTATTATTCTATATTTTTCTTCTTATTATTTGGCAGGAGGAATATTGTACCCAAAAAATAAATAATAATATTAAAAATTTTAGAATACATCAAATCATTGAAGAAAGAGTTTAAGGAAAAAGCCCAATAGATTTGGGGATACCTTTTCAAGTTTTCATCCTTACAACCAGTCTTGAAGAACTTCCCCTCTAGGGTAGGAAAAGAATTAGGCCTTGTCATTATTTAGAAGTGTCCTCATGAGTTTTTCACTTCTTACTAAAGGGTTTCTTGTAAAGAGAAGGAGAAAATTCTCTCTATGAAAAAGAATATATCAATCAAAGATAAAGAATAAATAGCAACAAAAGTTGAAGGTTTCCCATCACTGAGCCTTCAAAACAAAAAAGAAATTAATACTATAGAAAATAAATTAAGTGTTCAGCTTTCACAAAAGTTTTTTTGCTTATAATTGTAGCTGAAAAGTGACATCTTTGAGAATATGGTATTTGACACCTAAAGAGATGTCACAATTATTCTCTTATTATTAGAAAATAACTACACACCGAAGGTTTCAAATATAGTAGAGAATAAGGGGTTAAAGATAATTTCAAATGCAAAGAAATGAAGTAGATAAAGGAAGATAACCACCAAAAATGACTTCAGATGCTTAATTGAAAGTTATTACTAATTCTAGATGTCCATTTCCAAGCATGCTAAGCAATAGGACACTCAAAAAATTTTAATAAATCACATGCAACAGCTAAAGTGAGTTAGGCAGAAAAGAAAGAAACATGTAGAAAAAGAAAAGATAAGAGACTACACAGAAAAAATAGGTAAATTAAATTGTAGAAATGCCATACATTAGAGAATAAAGCACTTTTAGTGAATTTTACTGCTCATTAACATGCTTTGGAAGAATGTTAGATGTGTGCCAAAGTAGGGATGGTAGTAGAGTATTTATAGGAAGAAAGTGGTTCTTTGTGAAAAAAGCAACAAGTTGGCACATGTTTAGAGTTTTTTAAAAAAACTCAACCCTCACATTGTCAGATTTGTGAGGGTGGATCATCAGTCTAATGATCAAAGTCGTGACATAGTTGATTATGTCATTATTTAATAAGTATTTGTAGATAAGAGGTTGTTCATTTGAGTCATATTTTAGGCATGATTAATAATGATACATTAGTCAAGTATTAGAGTTTAGTAGAGGAAGCAAAACACAAGTTCACAAATTTACCCCAAGACAAATTTTTCACTGAGATAAAATTAAGACAAACTAAGAAAATTGTAAAATAGCTTGTAAAAATAAAAACCAAATTTATAAAATGAGCACAAAATGAAAACTTGTGAACAATTGTGAAATAAAAATAAATGTGAAATGAAAACTATATTAAGAGCTTGAGAATAATTGAAATATGTGAACAAATTGAAAGCTTGTGAACAACTATGAGCTTAATTCATTGTAAGTATGAGAAAAGTTGTGAGATTCATAAAATTCTAAAAACAATAGCATATGAATAAAAAATGGAATTTGAAAATAGAAAGAAAAGGTTAAGAAAACTTATTTTGAATTCTTCAAAGACTACATCATTCCTCATACACTCTTATATTATTCTTGAAATGAAGCTAATTTATACAAGTGTGAGGAAGTAACCATGCATGGCCACTACCACTCTCACCACTACTCCATTCCTAGAGTATCTCTTTACATATTTGCCACTTTAAATACCACTAGTTAGCCTAGTGGTAAGACTCTTGATTTGAAAGATCTGAGTCATAGGTTTCATTTTGGTGGACAATGTTGAGTTATAACATTTTAATTTGCCTATTTATCTTGAGATGTACTTATTTTATAATTATTTTAGGGTTTTAACATACTGTGAGCATGTTTGACACATCTACAACTTCACTAAAATACATCACTACTTTTGCTAGATGTCACAAGGATAATACATGTAAGGTTATGTAACTTAGCATATGTGCACATACATAAAATATGAGATTAGATCACATGATAACATATGAAGGCTAATCAACCAACCATGGTAAATGAGTTTAACAATGAGGTGTTAACTCACTGGTAAGACATTTGATTTGGAAGCTCCATGTCATGGGTTTGATTCTAGTGGGTAATGCTAAATTATATAAAGTTCTAGTTGGACTATATATCTTGGGGTGTACCTATTTTTCACTTATTTCAAGTTCCAACACATGATAAATAACTTTAAGACTTGGATTAAAGACTATCTTATGATTTTTAACTTATTTTCTTGACTTTTTAGCCTTTTATATATATTTTTATTATTAGGCTATAGGAGACTTCAGAACTTGACTTTAGAAAATAAGGAAAAGAAAATTTAACCATTTCCAAAATGTTGACACCAAGTAGTAGAACTCTTTATTTCTAAGCATCGCACCTTCATGAGTAAATTCCTTTATGAAAAATTACCTGTCAAACATGTTCTTTTTTAAAAGGCATCATCAATGATGATATTTGTGAGAGGTGTCATCAAGAACAAAAGGCCATAGATCATGCTTTATTTACCAACATAGTTAACAATGATTTTTAGAACTATTTTAATTAGATAATAGGTTTCAATATCCATATTTTTAGTTTGGTTAATGCTCATAACCAACAGTCAAGAGTTTGATTAGTGTGGTAGCATCAAAAAATCAAAGGCTTCATCCCATTGCCATTATATCATATTTGGTGTACCTATAACATCTTTGTATTTGTTAGTAAAACCCTTTTGTCTTCTATTTTGCCGCATTAGATTCTCTCAACCAAGTTTGATGCTACTATGAAGAATGATGATCCTCAATCTAAAGGATGAAATGCAAAGGTTCTTTGTTTTTTTTTTCTATCTCTTTTATCCTACTATTTAGGACTAATATGTTTGAATCATGTTCCTTTGTATATTCCAGTCCTCTTTGAATGCTTTTTTTATTATTCTGTAATTTCTTTTTAGTTGTATCTTGGCCATGATAGAACCAAGTTTATCTCTTCATCTAAAAAAAGCTTCTATTTGTAAGTACTAGGTTATGGATTTCATATTGGTGAGCAATTGTATTTTATTTTTCTTTTGAGGAAAATTTTGGTCATTTATATAATGAGAGGGGTGAACCCCCAAATCAAATGAAAATTATTTCGTTGTAATGTGGTTTTTCAACGTGATTCTCCTACTAATATTCTCTCCTTGTCTATTTAAGGAGACATTGTTCAACAGCTAATGCTCAGTTGAGCTCTTGAACTTTTTCTCTCCCGTTTTTCCTAATTTCTTGTAGTTTCTCCTCTTTTGAGGTGAGCTTTTCCCCTTTGGCTGTTAGTGTCTTCTTCTTTGAGACCTCTTCATCTTTTTTGACCCTCTCTTTTATCCCCTTTGTACTATTTTCTTTTTTCTCTATTAATTAAATTTATTTTTTGGGGTCCGACACCCCCCAAATGAAAATTATTTGCTAGTAAGGAGGATGGTCCTAGTCTTAAGAATGTTCAAATCACTTTTAACATCCATACTTAAACTTAAAATGGTAAAAGAATTAAAGGTAAAAGGTTATGGTAAAATATTGATATTTGTAGAAAAGTAAGATTCACTAGAAAATGGTTGCACAACTTTGTAAAACCTTCACTTTTTTGCTTAATATTAATCTAATATAAAAAATCTTTATTATCAACTATAATCATCTACTTTAACATTAGTTTTAATCTTTGAGTTAATAGTGTTATTGTTAGATATTAAAAAATTTTCCTTATGAGCTTTCTATCTAGACTGATCAATAATTCCTATAGTATAAATAGAAATATTCATATAAGCTTCTTTTTTCTTTGGTTTAAAAATTTTTCTTCTATCATTCTTATCGTTGACATTAACTTGATTTTTTATATCTTAAACTTCAAAATATTTGTCTCTATCCTCAACTTTAACATGTATTCTCTTTTTCTTAATATCTTTTTTTAAGCAAAAAATGACAAATATGAAACAATTTTCCTTATAATGGCAAATGCTACAAGAATTAGGAAGATTATAAAATGTAATTGGTTGAATGTAAGTCTTCTCGCCTACTTGCAATACCAATTCTTTTTTACAATTAAAAATGTTAATTTTTGTAAAAAAAAAAAATGTCAAAAACACCAAATGATATGGAAATAGATTCTATATCCTTAATGGAACCAAGAAGACTAATAATTTGCTTCTATGCTTGTAAAAAATTAACAAAAGATTAAATAGATCGACAAAACATAGAACTTTAAAATATTCTTCATATTGGGTACCCAAACTCAATGTCCATTTACAAATAATCAATATTATATGTTTGTATATGAAATAACCACATATCTAGGATATGTTGCACCATCAATACATCACCTAGCTCAACAAGTAGAAAAATATGAAAATAGTACAAGGATGACTTGAACATTTTATTTTTGTATCCCATGATTTAATTGCAACATCAAACTTTGATTATAAGGCATGTAACCCAAAATTTGAATGAACACATATTGTGATTTAAGATTAACAACCGTTGACTCATACATAGAACAAAATAATACCTTTTATTTTCTTCAGTGTCACTAAAAGAAGATGTCACAAATTTCTATTCATATGCTAGTAATTTGCATTATGATAATCAACAAAAATTTATGCATCAATAAAAGAAGTAAAACTTTTAGTATTAATAGAAGAAGTTGCATGGAATTTAGAATCCCCCATGGGGGAATAATAATTCTAGAGAAATCAAATTTTCTAGAGAAACCCTTGAGATCCACAAAACTCCAAACACTTGCTTGCAAATCCACTAGAGAATTCCTTGTGTTTGATTCTAGTACTTTAAGGCATATTTGCAAATTAATAATAATATATTATTATTAATTTTGTTGAGGAGGAGGATGAGGATGTGAGAACTTGAAAAAATTTTGTAACAATAGTTACTCAAAGACATATAGTCAAATGAGAACTTTATAACAATGAGATGTTAGCATAGTTGTGGTAAAACTCTTGATTTCGAAGTTGTAAGTCATGGGTTCAATTCTAGTGGGTAAGGCTATGTTATAAAGTTCTATTTAGACTATTTATCTTTGGGTGTACCTATGTTTCAATTATTTAGAGCAAAGGTGATGAGTAATGAAGTAATCCAACACTCGACTACATAAGTCACAGGTGTTCACACACGACCAAATCATAATCCATGGATGAGGAAATGTAGTCATCAATAGGATTACCAAGTGTACCACTACTAGGTGTACCAAGCGATAACACCACTGGGTTACCAGATAACTACACTTGGCACTTGAAACCAATCAAGTCCCTACCACTTACTTTCAACATGTAAAGTTCTTGTAACGTAAATGATTAACTAGGAAAAATAGGAATAATTATTCCAAGTAAAAAAAAATAAAATTAAGTGGATGCTACAATGATCATGAACTACATCCAAGTACAATCCATTTGAATAAAGGCTTCATATAATCACTTAAAACCATACTATTGGCATACACTTCTAAGTGCTAAAGATTAAATTCATGGAAACAAACTGAAATAGTTTTGTTATTATGGATTAAAATCTATTGCAAATCTATGCACCTAAGTGTTATATTTATAGGCGGGCACACATCCCACAATATTGCATATATGATGACATATCTAGTGCTACGATATCAAAGTTATGATATCATAGTCAACCAAAAATTGATTTATCATACCCTCATGATTGACTAAAAACTCATCTTCAAGTTAAAATAAAATGAGGATAGAGTTCCTTACAAAATTGAAAGGTAGATTTACATGACAGTAAATGCCACAGTGATGTTTTACAAAATTAACATAAGCATGACAAAACAACTTTGATGAAAATAAAACTTGATGAAGCTTGATGTAGCCTATGTGTTCCTGTGGTGGTGGCACCTCCATCAGTTGCTTCCCCTTGTCATTAGGCTTTTGAAATTTGTATTTATTGAATAATACCTAAAGCTTCTCTTCTTCCATTCTAGGGTCATGTACCATCCATGCCTATTATGCAATGTGTGATGGAGTAGGTACTTTCCATGGACATGGTAGCTATCGAAACATCTAATTGGCCTTGACATACCATGCCATGAATTATCTCCTCTCTTCTTCAAATGCTTTAACCTTGGCTCATAGCTCATGATAGTCAAACAGTCTTCATGCCATGCTCACTACAACATCTTTTTGCCCATGGTAGCTAGCCTTAACTACTTCTAGTTCAAATTTTGCCACATGAAGTCTTTGTAAAGCATCTTTTTGATCCACAAAATTTTTTTCATACACTACATATGTGGCTACTACTTGCTATTCAAGCTCATTTCTAGACCTACCTACTATCAACATGGCCAGGTTAGCATAGTAAAGGTTGGCTAATCCCATGTATTCTTTTAGATCTTCTATTTGGTTAATCTCCACTCAGTTGACATGAGCATAACTATCCAAGATGGATTGCCAATTTGGATTTTGCACTGATATGGAATTGATTTTGGCTTTTGCCATATGGATCTCCTTCTCATTGATCTATTTATACATGCCCACCTAATCATGGAAGTGTTCCTTAAGCCTTTCGTGTTTCATAGGTTCATTTTTCCACCTGTTGATTTCAATGGCTAATTTGTTTCTAATTGTGCATACCTCCTCCATTGAGAAGGTTTTATTTTCTCTTGCTAGGCAACTCATATCTTGGTTGACTCTCATTACTTATTCTCTCAACTGATGGATGCTCTCCTCAAGAATGTTCTTTTGCTTCTCTATAGTAGCCAACCTAGTGTTATCTACAACAAGTTGTTTATTTTCTTCTTGTGCTGCAATGAGGGCCTTAGCATGTGCATACATCTACACTTCTACTATAAAGGCATTCCACATCACTTTCTCCTCCTCATTTTCTAACTTCTTATTTTGCTCTATCAGGTAATGCATTTGTTCTATTCTAAATTATTCTAGCTAGTCATGCCCAACATATTGAGTAGGATCACAATGTTCTTATAGTCTAAGAATTTCATTCTCTACATGCTCTACTCTAGTTTTTGCCATGACCAGCTTACCCTTGGTTTCTATTAACTCTAACTGTACTATAGTGACATCACTTAGGATGTCAAAAAGAGTTGTCATTACTTGCCTAGTTTGTAGTAGTCTGTCCAACACATCTTCATGATCAGCAGGAGTCATTGAGGTACCACCTAACATTTGAGCATCCTTTGCTCCAGTTAAATTAGCTGGTAGCACAATAGGTACATTAAAGGATTCCTTGGTGTGATCCATGATCACTTCCATTGCTCTTGCTACCTCCTAGTGCTGCATAACCATAACTGTGGCTCCTTCTCTTGTTTCAAGAACCACTTAGAATGATGCAGCATTCTTAGAAATCTATGGAAACCATGGGATGAATGACACTGTTAATAACTCTGTAGCACTTGGCCTTCTCACACATTCCTCAATCATTGGTCTTTGCAATCTGCTACAGATGACTCATTGATGGCCTGTAACCCTACAGCAACAATGGTGAAACTTGTTGTTGTTGTTGTTCTTGCTACTATTACTATTATTTTTGCTCTTGCTATTGTTGTTACTCTTACGGTCAACCATTTAGTCCCACTTACTATTATTGTTTAGTAGTCTATGTGGTTTCCCCAGCATATGTTTGTTCTTCCACCTAATCTTTCTTTGGTGGTGCTAGCTTGAGCATTTAAATATATGAGGCATTCTGAGCCTTCCCGAGGACGTCATTGTTGTACCCTAGGATTCTAGCACATTTGCACAACTTTCTAATGAGGCAAGAGAATGGGAGTACTAGTTTCTCTGCCTTCTTTTATTTAAAAAACTTTTGAATCTCCATGAAATAGAGTTGTGTAGGATTTGTGTTATACTTTTCCATTAGAATCACACTTCCTCTAGCTACATATGTGGATAGCTTGTTTAATATTTTGGTGGAAAATAGGTAATATGTGCCAATTTTAAAATAGATTCTCTCTTCCAAGTTAATTCATTATACTCCTTGTCTTCTTTGCCATATGTCCTTTTTAACCATAGTTTTCTGATTTCTATGTCTGATCTTGTGGATAGATGTGCTACTTTTGTCCCTTCATTGGGCACATTCAAGACTTTAGCTATTGCCTTAACTAAGTATGAAATAGAAACTCCCTTGATGTTGACCATTGCATCTTCTTCTTTGTTGTGCCAAAATTAATAAGTCTCCCCTAAATACCATTCACCACTGTTTGAAAGTATGGGCCATAGTAGTGATGCTTGGAGTTATGTCCTTACTACTTCTTGAACAAATTTCATGAATAGACCAAAGTTCATCTCCATGATTACTATGGTCAGTAGCATTTTCTCTTAGATGATCTAGAGGCATTCTTGTGACAATGTGAGGCACTGTCCTTGTGCTTGTGGTTCTTCTGCCTCCCCTTGGATCAAATGTCCAATAGCAAGAGTTTCCTAATGGATGTTGAAAGATTGAGCCTCTTGCTTCACATGTTCTACTTGTGGATCTTATTCTCCTCTCCCTTGGCCTCATGGTATTTTGCTTGTAGGCTGTGAGGGTCCTCTCATTGCTCCTCTCTTTGGGACCATCTACAATCATCAAGGATTTAGGAATGATTAA
Organism: Gnetum montanum; assembly: GCA_015680685.1. NCBI lineage: Eukaryota > Viridiplantae > Streptophyta > Gnetopsida > Gnetales > Gnetaceae > Gnetum > Gnetum montanum. The sequence goes on along the minus strand of MNCI01015722.1, from coordinate 12,263 downwards.
AATGTTTTCTTTGATCTTTAATAATTCCTTTTCTTTCTCATACCTTTAATTAGATCAAATTTAGAAAAAAATTTCAAAAAGAAACCCCATATATAGTAATTTTCTTATAACCCTTCACAATTGTCCATTTTGTTCTTGTTTATGGCTCATAATGGTTGGTATGGTTCATTAAGAGGATTATTTAAATGTTTCCAGCATTAATGTGATTGATGTTTGTTAAAAATTTTCAATTTTTCCTTCATACTTACCCTTTTAATACCCTCCAGGCATTAGAAAATTTTGACTCAAATTGTAACAATATCATGCTAAGCACCCCTCCCCCACGACTAAGTTGAGAACTCTAGGATTAACAAGGCTTAAGAATCACGAAAATCAGAGCTACAAGTGTGGAGTTATGGGTGTTGGAAGTTGGGAGGTCATAGCTCAAAACTTAGAAGAAAATTAGCAGAAACTTTCCTTGGCTCAAATGTGAAAAATGAGAAAATTTCGCTAAGTCCCCACATATATATGGTTTTTATGGGCTCCAATATCAAAGGAAAAATTTCAAAATTTTCTAATAAAATTTGATGATAGAAAATGAGTCATTTCAATATTTGGAAGATATGGAACATGTTCAGAGGGTCTTGGGCCATGAATGATGCATATTTTTTGAAAATTTAGCATAGAAAATTCATTAAGAAGGAATCTTGGGCTATGAAAGTTCATTAGATGTTGATAAGATAGATGAGATGGGTAATGAATTCTTGTTGTATGAAGGGAGACATTGAATGATAAGGGAAGTTGTTATTGACATTTATTATTGTTGGAAGGCTCAATATGATGTGGAATCATTGGCAGGTATAAGATATAACAATTATATAAGTGAGTCCTCCCCAAAGCAGGCTCCAGCCCTTGATGACCTTGTATAACCACACCTAAAAGTATCCTTGAGCACTTAAGGAATTGAATGTAACACATACCTATTTAGCAAAACACACATGATAGTATCATCAAGTTGGGAAAATGATGCTATGTTACATAAAATCACAAGTTATGATTATTCATACAATGAGATGAAATGGACATAGAAGGGATTGTAGAAATTGAGACATGAGGTATCTTGCCATAGGCATAATGAATTCTTGTATTTTATTAGTGGTTAAAGTAATCATTAGTTTTGCTGTCCAAGATTCAAACCAAGTCTAGACCACATTCTAGGAACATCGCATTGTCTCATCTCTTAGAATTACAACTGTAAGCGTACCACTATTACAAGGAGTATTGTCACTTGGCATATTGTCTAAAGGAGGAGTTTATTTATTGCACTCTTTATTATTTTTTAGATTCCTAAGAAGTTTTCTACCTTCAAGCATGGGTAACATGTCTTTCCAATGGGACCCCCAAAAATTTATTCTATGCATGGGCTTTATTTTTATCTGTGTCAACCTTATTGAACGACTACCTTCAAGCATGAGTAACATGTCTTTCTAGTGACATGGTAAAGTAGCACTTATTTTACCCTTACTCACATTTGTCATTAGATATACAAGGATATAATGTAACCTAAGCAATAGTATAAAACTAATAGAAGTAATCCAAGGGAGTCCACAATTCCTCTTGATGTCATATCCTTTGCATTTCCACTTGGTTCTTCACTTTTCAGTCCAGTCATAATGATCACAAATGTATTCTTAGTTGTATGATGGGAAGAACATCATTGTGGCCATGGTAAGAACCTCTTATTAATGGAGTGAATGAATGAATGTTGTGGTCTCACTATTCAAATAATCAATTCCTTATGACTTGATAACATAGAGAAATCTTCACCTTATTGGACTACATCTTGCCTTATTCTTAATGTGTTTTATTAACAATAAAAATTATTTACAAAATTCAAGAAAACAAAGTATGAAAAAGATAGTAAGAATTGGAAAAAGGTGTAAAGAATGAAAATTCATTAAAGAATTGAAGAATGTAAAAGCATATCAAAATTTTAAGAAATGAAAAAGTATAAAAGAATGAGAAAATGTCAAAGAATGTGAAAAAATGAAAAGAAAATGAAAAATTCAATGAAGTACCTAAAATTCTAGATTGACACCCCCACAACTATCATTAGGATCAGTTACATGAAAGATAGAATAGGTAGAAGATTGTTGGGTAGATTGGTTAGACTCCTTGGAATATTTGTAATAGAGTTTGACTTGTTGGATATTGACAAGAATGAGCTTACGTGGATAGAATGGGTGGTAGATATGCAAGGAACCAAATGGATAAATAACTTAAACAATGTATGGTCACTCCCAAAGTGTCTGAAACTTATATTTTTGGGGTAAATGATTAGGATTATAATAAAGGACCTTATCACCCCATTGTATAATTACTTGCCTTATTTGTGTGTCATGCCTAAGTCTAGAATAATGTTTGTGGACTTAGTTACTCATGAGTGCTACAAGCCTGTTCTCATCTAAAAGATTCAAATTCATGAGACATTCTCTTTGGCTAAGCTCAAATCAAGGTCAAGTTCACTGGCAATAGCTAGAGTGTGGAGCTCTACCTAGATTGGGAGCATTGATAACTTATTGTAAACTAACTCATATGGCGAGTACCTTATACGTAGTTTCCAAGATGTTCTATAGGCCCATAATAGTGCTCCAGTCCTTTCTAAACCTAATAACCATCCTAGTGAGTATCTTACTAATTTTCCAGTTAGTAACTTTAGCTTGATCATTTGCTTGAGGATGATATGGTGTTGTTAGCTTATGGTTCACCCCAAGTTGTTGCATGAGCTTTTTGAATGTAGCACCAATCAAGTGAGTCTCATTGTCTAATATGAGCATTTGTGATACTCCAAATCTATTCACAACATGCTATTGAAAAAATTTGATAACTATCTTTGTTTTACAGTCTTTTACTATTGCTACCTTTACCCACTTCATATAGTAATCCATAGTCACAATTATATATGCTTTTCTATTTGACATTGGTTGTATGGGCCCCATAAAATTAATTCTCCATATGTCAAAGGGTTCAAGTTGTTGTATCTAGTGTTGTGGCCCTTTATATCTGGCCATAATTCTTCCATCTTTCTGGCATTAGGCACAAGATTGTGCAAAGTGTGAGCATCACTGAATAAGGTAGGCCAAAAGTATCCTACCATCATCAAATTGAGTGCTATCTTGTGCCCTACATAGTCACCACCACATGGGCCTTCATGGCCATCCTATAAGACTCTCTGTTGGTCACATTTTCGTACACACCATCTAACAAGCCCATTTGCACAAATTTTGTATAGATTTCCATTAATTTACATATATCTCTTTGCTCTATGAAGGAATTGTTCTCATTGTTTCTTAGTCCATTTAGTAGGAAGCTCTTGTGTTAATAGATAAATCAAATACTCTACGGTCCATGGCTTCCCTATTGCATTTACAGCCTGTACTATTTTGGTAAACATATCTTCATTAGGAAAATGGTTTGATAAAGGTTTTGATTGATCTTTGAAATCCCATTTTCTATTCCCTTTTTTTCAATCATTGTGATGTCGAATTATTGTAGAATAACGAGCCACCTTTATCACTCTGGGACTAATTGCTAGTTTGTTCATGAAAAATCAAATGGCACTATGATCATAGATATGATACCCAAGCATGTAATGTTTGAACTTCTCAAGCACATACACCATGACCATAAACTCCTTTTCTATTGTGGTGTAGTTTAATTGTGCTCCAATGATGCTCCTGTTAGCACAATGTATATAGTCATGTCTCTTCTACTCATCTAATTATGTCAGTACTACACCAAGCACATAGTTGGAAGCATTAGTCATGATGTGAAAAGGCCTTAACCAATTCAAAGCTTAAAGGATTAGTGTCTCCACTAGTTTCTAATTTAGAGCTTTGAATGCCTTTTTGCATGACTCTATCCATTCAAAGTGTACATCCTTCTTCGTGAGTTCCACAAGCAGTTTTGCTATCTTTCAAAAATTTTCTATGAATATTCTATAATATCCCATGTGGCCTAAGAATGATCTCACCTCTTTTACTATCTATGGCCTTTGAGTGATATTCTGTATGAATTCAATCTTTTCAAGATCTACCTCGATACCTTTCTAGGAGATTTCATGTCCCAACACTATACCTTCCTGGACCATGAGATGGCTTTTCTGCTAGTTGAGCTTGAGATTGATTTTGACACATCTTTTCAGTACCTGCTTTAACTAGTCCAGTGCTTGCTAGAAATCTAGCCAATATGTTGAAAAATCATCCATAAATACTTTTACATCATTTTTAATTACTTCTCAAAGATGTTGAGCACAAGTCTTTGGAAGGTGGTTGGTGCATTGCAAAGACCGAAGGGCATCTGATTGTAGGCAAACATTCCCCATGAACTAGTAAATGATGTTTTCTCCTAGTCTTTAGGTGCAATGTGGATCTAATTATATCCATTGTATCCATCTAAAAAACTATAATATTCACGTCTTGCAGTGGTATCCAAGACTTGATTAACAAATGGCAGAGGAAAGTGATCCTTAAATGTAGTATGGTTCAACATTCAACAGTTAATGCAAACTCACCATTTTTCCCCCTTCTTTGGAACAATTACTAAAGGACTGATCCATTCCCTATTCGCAATAGGATAGATGAATCCTACCATTAGCAATTTCTCCAACTCTTTCTTGACTACTTCTTTTAGTTTAGGATTAAGCCTTCATTGGGGTTGGCATTGTTATTTGACTATGGGATTAGTATATATCTAGTGTTAAAAAATTCATGGATCAATTCTTGTGATCTCATCATAAGACCACGCAAAGGCTATGGGCCATCTATTTATCACTTCCATCAACTTCCTTTTGTATTCTTCTTTTAAAGTGGCATTGATTATTACCAACTTCTTGTTGTTTAAAAATGCATATTCTAATGTGGTCGATAGGGCCTTTAGTTTCAACGGTTCTGGTTCCATAGTGTTTGTGACCTCAAAGTGTCTTCCCAAGTTTACTTATAAGGCACAATTGCATGGTTAAGTAGACTCGAGGTATATGATTTTTTTATGCTTTTTATGTTTTATGTTCCTAGTGCTTAAAAAGGGAGAAATGAAATAAATTAATAACTAATTGGATTTAACTAGTTAACTATTCTCTAACTAGTCCTAACACCAGCATTTGTTCCCACTTGTCAAACACATCCTAAACCAATGTAACACTACTGGAATTACCAAACGCTAGTCATTACTAGGTTACCAAGTGTCCCATGTATGCTCGAAGTGGTCGTACTAAGTGTGCTAATTTGTTGATAATTAACAAGGCAATAGAAAGAACATTAATTAACTAATGAGAGTAGCAAATAATAGTAAATAACATTAAATGCAATAAATAAGCTATTATGAATGTTGCAAAGTTTATCACAAAGTTCATCTTTATTTTCAAACACAAGGTGTGCTTAGGTACATAATGCTCGAATAAAGATCCGCTCACTTTATGACTCCTACTGCAGACACTTAGAAATAATTCTAACTCTAGGAATGAAAAACTGCAAGAGTTCGGCTAAGGGACTAATAAAAACTACTGTGAAACCAAGTGCCCTGGTCTCTTATTTATAGGCAATGAGATAGGTTCCAACATCGGGTGTCCAATATCGCTTGGCGGGATCCAATATTGTGGACCCGATATCACGGATCCAATATTGCAGACTCGATCTCGTAACTTATCATACCCCCATGATTGAATAAAAACTCATCCTTGAGTTCCTTACAAAATATTGGGAAGGTATGGAATTATTGACTGAACGACAATCTAACAATGACATGGAATGATAGACTTAAGTGCCTGGTGAACGGATCGACAAACATATTACAACATTGGTATTCATAACCATTGTGGTGAACACTGTATACAGATGACATCTAGACCCTCATTTAATAGCTTGGAGAGACAGAGAGAGAAAAGAAAATGAGGCGTGTTGCTACTGATGTCAAAATTGTGCACACCATTGTTCATCCGTGGTCACATGATTAAGCATGTTCCTTACATAAATGTTCTAGCTCTAGTCCATCTTGAGTGCTCCCTCCTATCCTAGTCCATTGTTCATGTGTTGCCATTTGCACACACAATGTCGTCATGAATTAGCAAGGATAGATAAGACATAGTGTAGTTGATACCTTGCCTCGATATGAAGCACACTAGCTAGGTTGTGAGCATAGCAGATACTGGGTTAGAGGTTTGTAACTGATAACTACCCAAGGTGTAGGGGTGAGATAAGTAATGAAATGAAAAAACTTGCAATAGGCCCCCATGACTAAATGCAAACCTTTGGTAGCAAGAGGATGAAAAATGAAAGAATAAGAAAGGTAAGAGGAATAACAACAGTGAAGCCACTAAAATAAAAACAAAAGCAGATGTCATGGATGGGGTGAAATGAGAAATAGTTGATTGCAAGAAATGGTTAAGGGAAAAGAACTTAATAATTACACCAAAAAGGAATGCCAATGGGTCCTCCCCAAAGTAGGCTTATGCCCTTTATTCCCTGACAAACCCACAAACCAAAGAGTTCGTAGGCTCTAGGAATGACATATGGAAACAATGGTTAAGAACTTACCCACAAGAGTTTACCAAAGAATAACAATGCATCAACCAAGATATAGACTAATCATAAAATTGGCAATGAGGTGTAATATGGAAAGAAATATAGAAAGAGAAGAGAGAATGGAATGGAATCCAAAAATCAAGGTTGTGTAAAGTCCCTTGTATATTATGTGGTTAAGGTGACTTAATAAGATTTAGTCCAAATCCAGATTCAAACCAACCACATCCAGTGACCTTGCATCAACACAGTTGACCAACCCATCCTTCTAAAGCAACAATAATGCATCCACAAAGCCACCACCATTCTAATAAGAGAAAAATAGAGGAGTAGGAAGTGAGAAGGGCCTTAGTTAGAGGGAACCTTTAGGCATGGGTAACATGTCTTTCCAGTGCCATAACCAATGCTTGTAGCCTGTGTTCCTTTATTATGTCTAAGGGGTGTGCTTTGAATTCTCACTAATTTTTTTTAGTCAAAACCACATCATACAAAGACTTAGTTGATTTAGTCAACTTCCTGATATTTGGTCAATAGTAGAATGACGAAAACCCTATGAAAAATATCCAAGTACCCAAGAGAATAGTCAGCACAAATGTGTTGAATCCCCTTGAAGTCACACCCTTTTCAATCCATTTGAATCTTTTCATGGATTGAAGAATACTAAGCCACTAATTCATTAATAGGTTTTCTTAGAGAAAGGGATAGTACAGTTCCAAAACTAAGGGAGACCATAGAGTTGAATGAATGAATGGATGACATGGACTCATTCCCTATTTTATCAAAAGAAACCATATCTTAGCATCAACATTGAAGATCAAAGGTAAAAACCAACATTAGCAAGCAACACTATTATAGTTTAATCCACCATCATGAGAACTTATTATGTGATGAGTGAAAATAAATAAAACAAAAGGTAATAAAGAAAGAAATAAATAGTAAAAATGTTAACAATGGTGTGAAACAAAAACAAGTAAACATTAAAAATGTATAAAACAAAAACATGTAAAAAAAAGGACAAAAAAACTAAGGACTTTGAATAGTTAGCATTGGTGGCCATCTCCCCCACAACTAAGTTGGAAGGAGGAGATCTAAAATAATGAGCAAGGTTGTCCATTAATAGATGTAGTGTTAGTACTAGCTGTTTTAGGCTCATGGAAAGGTTTGGTTCGTTGGATGTTGACTAATAATTTCTTATTTGGGCTTTCAAGTTTATAGATCATCATGGCCCCTAAAGGAAAAGTTTCATGAATGGTATAAGGTCCTTCTCATAGTGTTCAAAATTTAGTTCGTTATGGCACGTGTGAGATTCCAATACAGAACCTTATCTCCTGGTTAGTAATTGACCTTCCTAATCCTTAGGTCATGACATTGTTTGTTAAAGGCCTTATGCAGTTCATTGGATGATAGGGTGGCTAATCAGTTTTTATCTAACAAGTTAAGGTTCATTAACTGTTCTTTTTATGCTAGATTGAGGTCAAGGTTGAGGTTGCATGTTGTAGATAGTGTACGAAGCTCAACATGGAGATGAAGTGTTGGAAATTTACCGTACACTAACTCATAGGGAGAGTAGCCTAGAGGGAGTTTCCATGTGGAGCAGTATGCCCAAAGAGCATCATTCAGTTTGGTGCTCTAGTCTCACTTATATTTGCTAATGGTTCGTGTTAATATTTTTGTGATCTCCCTATTTGTGACTTC
>MNCI01015721.1:350959-361108 GCA_015680685.1 Gnetum montanum | reverse complement strand
CACCTCTTCCACCACAAGTAGTTCCCATAACACCTCCTACTCCAACAATGCAAGGGGAACTTCCTCCTCAACCACAACAACGTCATGCTGCGAGAGCTGTAAATATTCAACCTACTGCTAGTTCTGAAAAATGTAAAAAGAGAAGACCTTTCTTCAGAACCAAAAGCCCAGACAAACACTCACAACAACAAGCGGTTGGGCCCATGTACACTCCTCCACCATCTAACACTTCGAAGAACCCTTCAGTCCAACAGAGCTTAACGCATACGGTTATGTTAACGCATACTGTAACCGACTGGATCAAGGTAGGCCACCTTCTCAGGATATTAACTAACCTTGGAAGTCCCTTAATCTATTTACAAATAACCAGAAATAAACCACATAGGGCTCTTCTTGACTCAGGTTCCGGAGTTAACTTAATTTCACGAGAGATGTACCATGCCTAGAACCTACCCCAACTTAAGAAGAGCAACATTCAACTAGAGCTGGTAGACCAGTCCATCACCATTCCCTTGGGATTAGTGGAGGACATCATTACCACTGTGTGTGGTTGGTCTTACCTAGCTGATTTTCTAGTTATTGAAGTTAACAACAACGAAGGGGACTTCCCAATTATAATGGGAAGGGCATGGCTAAGTACAGTAGATGCATGCCTTAGGATCCATGATCTTTCCTTAGAAATTTCTAAGATAAACATTTATGGAAAGACCAAGAAGAGGAAAGTTCCATGCATCACATACAGTGATTCATCGGGTGATGACATGGAGGAAATGCCTCCATGTAACATGTGTGCCCTTGAAACTCTGCAACAAAGATGCCTGTATGTAGCAACCACACAACCAGTAGTAGACATCCCATGGTTGACAGCTACTCGAAGGAGCAACCAAATATGCATGGAACAGACTGAGGAAACCCAAGCCCATAACAAAAGCATCTATACATTGGAATATGAGCGTTGCCAACTTCCACCCCTTAATCTAAGATCATCAATTGGGAGAAGTTGGGCACTTCTTATAAATTCAAACAGGTGCTCATTATTTTGGATCTCTTCCTTTCCACTCAATCATGGGGGAGATGGCCACCTATGCTAATCATATGGGGCCCTAAGTTCTTTTAAGTTTTTGTTTTACACGTTTTTGTTTTACAAGTTTTTGTTTTACAAATTTCTTTAACTTTTCTTGTTTTTTTTTACAACATCGTTATACTTTTTCCATTGTGTGTGTATGTGTGTGTGTGATCCATCCTATAAGTTTGTCACCCAATAAGTGTTTGGAATGATGGTATGAACTGTTTTCATATTGATTGCTAATTTTTGGTTTTTACCTTAAGTTATGATGTTGATACTAAGGTATGTTCTTTTGATATGGCAGATAATGAGTTCACTTCACCCATCCGTCCACAACACTCTATGGTCTCTCTCAGCTTGGAAATGTACAGTCCCTTCCTTAATAAGAACTTAAATGAATCAGTGACTGGGTATTTCTCAAACTAAGAAAGGACTCAAGGATTGAACAGGGTGTGACTTCAAGGGAACTTGATGCTTTTGTGTTAGCCATTCTCTTGGGTGCTTGGATGTTTTCTTCTTGAGTTTTCTTACCGTTTCGATGTTACCCAACTATCGAAAGTTGAGACAATAAAAATAAAACGTCTTTGCATGGTGTGGTTCTCACGCATAAAAACATAAAATAAAAAAAAAAAAGAGAAGAGAGAAGAGAAAAGTGAGAATTCAAAAAACACCCCTTAGACGAAATAAAACTTGGGCTACAAGCATTGGTTATGGAACCAAAAGCGTTCCCTCTAACTAAGGCCCTTCTCGCTTCCCATTCTCTCCTTTGTTTCGTCAGAATGGTGGTGACTTTTGGAGGTGCATTCTTGTTATCCAAGTGGATGGTTTAGCCAAATGCATTGATGCGAAGTCACTGGATGGGGATGGTTTGAGGCCGGACTTGGAATGGGATTTTCTAAGTCACATTAATCATGAAACACACAAGGGGTTGTACACCACCTTGTTCTTGGGATTCCATTCCATCCTCTTCTCTCCACCCTTCTCTCCATTGTTCACCTCATTGCCGGTTGTATCATTAGTGTATATTTTGGTAGATGCATTGTTTTCTTTTTGGTAAATTCTTACGCTTAAGACTTTAAATCTTGTTCCAAATAACATTCCTGAAGCCTACGGACTCTTTGAATGTGGGTTTGTCAGGGCATTAAGGGCATGAGCCTACTTTGGGGAGGACCCACTAACATTCCTATTTGGAACATTAGTTAAATTCTTTCCCTTAACATTTTGCAATTAATTTTATTTTTTTCATTTCCATCTTGACATCCATTTCACTTTACTGATGTTTTTAGTTGTCCCTGTTTATCTATCTTTCTTACTCCTTCTCTTTCTCCATTCTAACGCTACTGGAGGTTCATGGTTAGTCATGGGGGTACGGGGCTCGACTTTTTTGATTTTCTCCTAGCCCCAATTTTTTTTGATTTTCTTCCTAACCCCTACACCTTCGATAGTCATCATTAATATATCTCCAGATCCGTATCATCCATACCACAACCTAGCCAATGGACTTTCACCGCAGCAAGGTATCAATTACATGATGATTCATTTACCCTTGCTAATATAAGACTATGTTGTGTGTGCAGATGGCGATCATGCAATAACAGACTGGATCTGGAGGGAACATATGGAATGGAGCAGTGCTACAGAAGCTATGCAAGGAGCAAGATCGATGGCATGCTTACCAATAGACAACAGAAGGTGCAATCTTGGTGTTGGAAGAAACAATACTTCTTTCTCCCTCTCTCTTTCTTTCTCAGCTACCAACAAAGGCCTGATGTCATTGTAATAAGGTGTTCACCCTTGTTTTCATGAACACCAATTTTGTCAAGTCTTGTAATGATGATCCGTTCACATGTCATCCCATTAGTTCCATTCCCCTCAATAATTCCATACCTTCCTGATATTATTGTAAGGAACTCGAGGACGAGTTTTCATTCAGTCATGGGGGTATGATGAGACGTGATTTGCATGAGCTGTGATATCGCATCCCATGTGATATCGCGTACGTGATATCACGTTGTCCCCTGTGATGTTGCGTACGCGATATCACGGTCTGCTGCCATATCTATAAATAAGAGGCAGCTCTCCCTTGTTTCTCCATCCTAAGTTAGAAGTAGGGAAACTCTAGTAGTTTGATCACTTCAGAGATAGAATATTTTCCATGTGCCCGTAGTAGGAGTCCTCAAGTGAACGGATCTTTATTCGAGCAACATTGTATCTGAACACAAGTTGTGTACGGAAATAAAGACGAGCTTTCCAAATAAACCTTGTAATGCATGGAATAGGATTTTATTTATTATTTTCTCTCTCACCCTTAAACTCCTAGAATGTAGAATGAGTACGACTTGATTACGAGCATCTAAGGATGTGTACAGAGAGTCAAGGAATCGGCTGCTCATCGCATGCGGTATGAGTATGACTTGATTATGAGCATCTAGTGTGACTGCTTGGTAACCCAATGGCGTATCCAAGATCTACGATTGGTAATCCCAGTGGTAGTCCTAGATGTGTACGGTTAGTCAAGGAATTGACTGCTCATCGCACTTAGGCTAGATAGATTCTCTCAACCCTTTCCTCCTAGTTAGGTGCCTCAGTACAACCACTTCGAGCACGTGCGTTATGTATGGTGATCCCAGCAACAATTAGCGTTTGGTAGCCATGGTTGCATCGGTTTAGGGTATGTACGATAAGTGGGAATGGATGTTGATGCTAGGTAATTTACACTTAGTCATTAGTTAGAGTTAGTTAGTTTCTCAACCCTTCACCTCGATAGCATAGGAGAAAAACATTAAAAGGATATAAAAATCATATACCTCGGACTTACTTAACCATACACCATGACAACCACAAGTAAGTCTGGGAAGATAATGAATGATTAACCCCAAGTGTTCCATGGGGCGTGTAGGCACTTAGTCTTCGGAGTTCAACTGGATCACGTGTGCTACGCTCGTTTCGTATGGTTGAGTGTAGGGGTACCTCGCCACTCATCACCTATTGTATCAATAAGATCCACAAGTGGTCATGTCTTATTACAGGTAAAAGAAGACAAGGACTAGATACAACAAATGTTAGGGAACACTGCATCTTTCCAAGTGATGTTAGAAAGAGGAGAAGGAGCCATAATAGTGGTAATGTAACATGAGGATGTACTAGGAGTAGTAGAGATCATCATAGATCACATAAAATAATTCTTTAATATTTCTACTGTGACATCAACTAATATTACTAGAGAAAAAGAGGTAGAAACTATAGTTGAAACTTCAATGGCCCTAGTAGAGCATGATGACATACTAGAGAGATTGCTGCATATGGAACAATTCATGAAAAATCTCTTCAATATCCCTAGTGATATCATTATAGTTCAATCAAAACTAATTTCAACCAAGGGTAAGCTAGTCATAGCTGAAACCAGGATGCAACATGCTAAAAATGAAGGGTAGAGGTTATAGGAGGAATTGAATGTATTGAGAGTGGAAAAGAAAAATCCTACACAATACATTGCACTTGACTAGTTATATTAATTTAAGAATGAACAAATTAGCCAATTGATGGCCAAGTATCCCCAAATGGAGATGGAGAAGGAGAAGATAGTATGGAATGCTTCAGTGGTAGATGAACAAACATACACCCATGCTAAATCCTTAATTGCATTAGCAAAAAAGAATAAGAAAATTGCTACTGAGAATATATGGTTGATAGATATAGAGGAATATAAGAATGTTCTTGAAGAAAGCATTTACTAGCTAAGAGAATAATTTTCTTGAGTCAACCTTGATATTAGACAATTGGTTAGAGAGAATAGAAGCTTGTTAATGGAAGAAGTTTATGCTATACACTAGAAATCAACCATCAAGAGTAGCACATGGAAAAATGAGACCAAGAAGCATGAATGACTAAAAGAGCACTTTAGAGATCAAGTGGAAATGTATAAGCAAATTAATGAAAAAGAAATCTAAATAGCCAAACCTAGAATCAACTCCATCATAATACAAACACCTGTTTAGCAACCCATCTTAAATAGTTTTTCCCATGTACCCTAAGCTGAAGTAAAAAATAAAGACCTAAAGATTGAAAATCTGGCAGAAGACATGAGATTAGCAAACCTTTGATATGTTAACCTAGCCATGTTGATAATAGGAAGACCCAAAATAGAATTTGAGTAGAAAGTGGTCATAGTCTATGTAATGTATGATAAGGAGTTTGTAGACAAAAATGATGCATAATAGAAGCTCCACATAGCAAACTTTGAACTACAAGTGGTCAAAGCTAGCTACAAGAAATAGAAGCACATAGTAGCAAACCTAGCCAGGAGAATGATAGATTACCAAGAATTGAAGAAAATGGCAAGAGCATTTGAAGAAGAACCAATGCAATTTGTAGTATGGAATGTGAAAGAAAATAAGATGTTTCCCTAACTACCATGTCCTTGGAAAGTACCAACTCTAGATAACATTGTTGATATTTCCTGGACAATACATGATCTAAGATCCAAAGAAGAGAAGATTTAGACACTACTAAACAAGTATCAATTTTAGAAGCTCAATGACAAGGAAAAGAAGTTGATGGAGGAGCCACCATTGCCTGGAACATAAGAACTACATTAAGCTTTATTTTATTTTATTTCATTTTGTTTTGATATGTTTTTATCATATTTGTTAATCATGTGCATCATAATAATTTTGTACCACCACTTAGAGCATAATATGACATTAATAGTAGAGTCAGTTAAGTACATAGGATTCATAATGTTAAAGTCTTTATAATCCCATAAATTTATAAAGAACTCTATCTTCCTTTTGTTTCAACTTAAGGATGAGTTTTTGATTAGTCATGGGGGTGTGATATAATAAATACTATGTAAGCCTACGATACCATAGCTTTGAATATTTCATCATAGATGCAATGTAGTGGGTCATGTTCATGCCTATAAATACTAACCCACCATCACACCAAAACAATAACATTTTTTCTGACACAGGAAAATCTTGCAATTTTTTTTCATGAGTTAGAGTTATAGTTAATGCCCACAGTGTGGTGAATTATAGTTGTATGAAATCTTTATTCAAGTAGATTGTTCCTAGATATAATTCATGAATGAAAATAAAGATTAGGATTATTCTTTATCATTGTAGCATTTTACTTAGCATAATTTTACTTTTCTTCGATGTCTACTTTTATTTAGTTATTTACATTTCCTAAGTTCTATAATATTTCAATGTCTATTAGTAAGGTGAAATAAGTATGATTGGTTTTGAGTGTAAAGTGTAATTGTTTGGTAATCCAATAGTGACTTTGCTTGATTCTCTTAGTAGTGAAGTTACTTAGTATTTCTAGTAAAAATTACATTAGCCTAGGATGTGTATGGAGAACCAGGAATGGATGCTTATCATCATAGGATAGAATAGATTTACAATTCCATTGTACTTAGACTTAGAATTTATAGTCATTTTAATCATGTTAGCACTTAGCATATTTCAAGCCAAATAATATCAGTACATCATATACCTTACTAAGAGTTAAACCATATGAAGTGCACCTCACTAACTTTAAGTGGGAAGATAATGATCATGAACTTAACATCGACTCACTAGTCTAGTCACATTGTCCATCTACAGATTACAATCTGGTCACACATGAATACTTGTGACTTGTACAGTTGAATGTTAGAATGCCCAACCACTCATCAATGACATAGGTTGATAACCAAGAATAACTTCATTGATGCTTGTTTGAAAGTTGTTACAAATTCTAAAAGTCAAATTTCAAGCATGCTGAGTAATTGGACACTTAAAAAAAATCATAAGAAAATGAGTCTTCCTTTCTACAAAGAGAACATTGAGAATAAATATTTCCCATTTGTTTAAGACAAGTGTTGATAGAAAGACCTTGATGAATAAGACACCATAAAAAATATGAATTTAGGGAAATGTAGGAGTTGCCAAATATCTCTTATTTTCCTCATCTAAAAGTTCAATGGTAAATGCATTTTACAAGCCTTATTGAATTTTTTATGAATAAAATAATTTTTTGTAAAAATCTTATAAGAAACTTTTGAATTAAAAGGAAAAACATATTTGTCATCTTTCCAAAAACTATCTGGAAACATATGATGCAAATTGTTTTCAATTTTAAATAAATTCTTAAGATTACAAATTAATTTTTCAATATTATTTTTATACTTTCTATTCAAACCATAAAGGCTAAAATCTTTATTCCAAGTAATCCATCTATCATGCATATGCAAATAAGAAACTATAGTGATACCAAATTTGCTCCAAGTGGTAGACAATCTAGATGTATTAATAGCCTAACCTCCTTCATTAAAAGGATGTCACCATTGGCTAATTTGCTTAAGCACATCTTTTGAAATTGTAATAGGATTATAATTGCAATTTTTATTAAGCTTGCACCAAGTCTTCTAAATTTGTTTAAGAACTAAAGAACCAAGAAGAAAAAAGAAGATAGTGAAAAATGTTATTAGACCAACTGTTATCATTCTTAGGTTTTTCTTACATAAGTCTATTTCTTAAAAGGAGCATTCAAACATCATTTTTAGTACTGCACTTTGTAATCAATTTTTTTGCAAGAGAAATACCCTGGTTATAATAATCAATGAGGCCAAGTCATCTATCAGTCTTGCTAGTAGTGCAAGTATCACAGTACACTCTAGAAAAACCTTTTCTATATTGCTTAGTAGACCAAAGAAACTAATGAATAATACAATAAATTCTCTCATAAGATGTTTTAGAAAGAGCCCAATAACTAGGGTAATAAACATGAGTTGATTGAAGCATTTTCTTAATAACTAAACCTTTGCTAGCAAGGCTGAGCATTTTTACTTTCCATTTATCAATCTTCTTTTCAATTTTATCAACCACATAATTCTACAAAACAGTAAGATTAGGCTCAAATGAAAAAGGAATTTTTAAATTTTAAAAGATAGAATCTTTTTTCAAGATTTTTCAAGGCTTAAGAGTAACCCACTCATTAATATTACTATTATAATAAACAATAGATTTTTGCCAATTTTGAGAGCCAAATAACATGTAATAATTCTCCACCCTAGCTAAAAGGTTATTGATATGTTGCAAATAATTATTAATAATAAAAGAAGAATCATCTATAGAGTGCATGTTAAGCAATTGCATACCCTTATCATTAATTAAAATTTCTTTAATGAAATATAGATTATGTGAAAGAAAATTTGTAGCAATAATAAAAAGATTAAAATTTCTTTGTAGATTGTAATATAGATTATGTGAAAGAAAATTTGTAGCAATAATAAAAAGATAGAGAGATAAAGAAAAACCTTAATAAACTGACCATTGGAGATAAAAACAAAAATTGACTCAAAAACTAGTAGCAACTTGAGCATTAGCATCAATGAGCAGGGTATGAATAAGTCAAATAAAATAATCACCAAATCTTATTTTATAGAGATAATAAATAATAACATTCCATTCAATGCTATCATAATCTTTGGCATAATATACCTTAATAAAAGCAATGTTTTGGTTAGTATCAAAAACCCACTACATTCCCTCTTAAGCTGCAATAATATTATTTAAGATATACCTACCATTAACAAAACTAGTTTTCTCAAGTTTGATTATATCTTTAATAACCTTATGAATTTGAAAAATTATGCATATAGCTAAAATTTTATAAGTATTGTTAAGAAGAGTAATACACATCCAATTACCAATATGTTGAAGATCTCCATTTTTAGGAAAAAGATGAATCACACCTTTATTAATATTTTTACCAAGAGAAACCTTTTTAATGACTTCTTGCAAAACATGAAAGAGATCATCTTCAATGATGTCCTAATGCTTCTTAAAAAATTTAAAAATAAAATCATCAAAACCTAAAGTTATACCATTTTCTAAACTAAAGGTCATTGCTTTGATTTCTTTTGCTCTAATTTTTACTTCAAGAATACTTTAATGTGCTAGTATTATAAGATGAGAAATATGCATCCTAGATGCTTGGAAGAATTTCTTGCTAAGACTTTCATAACTAAAATAAAAGAGAAATGATTTGTAAAAAATTATTAATAAGTTCAAGATATTTAATGATGGAATCATTTATATAAAATAATTCTAGTTTAGTGACGAGTGGTGGAGTAATCCAACACCCAACCATACAAGTCACAAGTGTTCATGTGTGACCAGATTGTAATCTGTGGATGAGGCAATGTGAATATGCTAGTAATTCGTTTAAGTTTGGGACTATTATTTTCCCATGTGGATTTGGTGTAGTATATATGTATGGTTTGGCTCACAGTGAGGTATATGATATGTTGATGTTGATAGGTCATTTCTCCTAGAAAATATGGTAAAGTGAAAATAGTTTCTAATTCTAAGGAAAACAATAAATGAACCTATTCTATGCTATGGTAATGGATATTTGGTCTTGATTCTCCGTACATGCCTTGGACTTATGTAGTTATCACTAGGATTACCAAGTGTACCACTACTGGGTGTACTAAGCAATAACACTACTAGGTTACTAGATAACTATGCTTAACACTTGAAACCAGTTGTATCTATACTACTTAACAACAATGAAAATAAAGTGCATGAAATAGTAAACATTAACTAGGAAAGCAATAATTAGTAGTCTAAGTGAAAATGGTAAACGTTATTATAAGTAAACAGAAAGAAAACTAAGTGGATGTTGCAATGATGATAAGTAATCTCGATCTTTATTACTGGTTATGAAATGTGTTCAAGTACACTTCACTTAAATAAAGACTACATTCAATCACTTAACACCACATTGTAGGCATACACTACTAAGTGCTAAAGACCAAAATCATGAAAAGAATTGCAAGAGTTAAGCTACCATGGAATGAAATCTATTGTGAATCCATGCATCTAAGTGCTGTATTTATAGGCTGGCATGCATCCCATGATATCGCATATATGGTGACATAGCTAGTGCTATGATATCAGAGCTATGATATTAGAGCTACAATATTGTATATTTGATATCATAGTTGGCCAAAAGTCAACTTTATCATACCCTCATTGATGAGACGCGACCTGCATGTGCCGCGATATCGCGTACGCGAAATCGCGGCGGCC
>MNCI01015721.1:332605-345383 GCA_015680685.1 Gnetum montanum | reverse complement strand
CAACAACGGAATGGATCTGGAGCAAACACTTGGAGTGGAGCAGCATTGAAGCCGCTATGCAAGGAGCAGAATTGATAATGCACTTATGAGTGGACAATGGAAAGCGCAATCTAGGCGTTGGCAGCAACAAGACTCTTCTCTCTTCTTCTCTTCTATTCTCTCTTCTATTTTCTCTCAGCTGCCAACTATGGCCTGATGTCATTGTAATAAGGTGTTCACCCTTGTTGTCATGAACACCAGTTTTGTCAAGTCTTGTAATAAAGACTGTTCACATGTCACCCCATTAGTTCCATTTGAGTCAATAATCCCATACCATCCCAATATTTTGTAAGGAACTCGAGAACGAGTTTTCATTCAGTCATGGGGGTATGATGAGACGCGACCTGCATGTGCCGCGATATCGCGTCTTCCCATACGATAACGCGTACGCAATATAACGGTCCGCTGCCATATCTATAAATAAGAGGCGTCACTCCCTTCATTTCCCAATCCTGGCTAGAAGTAGCGAAGCTCTGGCAGATTGATCACTCCAGAGTTAGAATTTTTCCCATGTGCCCACAGTAGGAGTCCTAGAGTGAACGGCTCTTTATTCAAGTAGCTTGTAACCTGAACCCAAGTTGTGTACGGCAATAAAGACGAACTTGATTGGATAAACCTTGCAGCACGTGGTTTCATTTATTGTTGTTTATTTACTGCTTTCCTAGTGCGCACAAGTACGACTTGATTACGAGCATTGGCTGCTTGGTAACCCAGTAGCGTATTCTAGGATTCTGCGATTGGTAATCCCAGTGGTAGCCCAATGTGTACGGCTAGTCAAGGAATCGGCTACTCATTGCTAGGCTAGAACGTGTGATAAGTACGACTTAGTTACGAGCACCCACGGGTGTGTACGGCTAGCTAAGGAATCAGCGGCTTATCACACTTAAGCTAAATAGGTGCCTCAGTACGACCACTTTGAGCACTTGCGTTACGTGTGGTGATCCCAGTAACGATTAGCGTTTGGCAAACCACAGTTGCATAGTTTAGGGTGTGTCCGGTAAGTGGGAACGGATGCTGACGCTAGTTAATTTAGACTTAGATCATTAGTTAGAGTTAGTTAGTTTCTCAACCCTTTCCCCTGATAGCACAGAATATAAACTGAAAAATACCAAAAAAATCACATACCTCAGACTTGCTTAACCATACACCGTGACTCTTACAAGCAAGCCTGGGAAGACAACGAGCGATTAACCCCAAGTGTTTCTTGTGGTGTCAAGGCATTTAGTCTGCGGAGTTCGACCGGATCACGCGTGCACGCTCGTATTCGTATGGTTGAGTGTAGGGGTACCTCGCCACTCATCACTCATGATTGATTGAAAACTCATCCTTGAGTTAAAAAAATAAGAATAGAGTTTTTTACAAAATTGGGAGGTAGATTTACATGTCACTTCATGATGTAGTGGTGTTTTACAAAGATGATATAAGACATGACATGACAAATTTTGAAAAAACAAAAACAAAACTTAATGAAGCTTGATGTAGCCTATCTAGTGCTTGGTGGTGGTGGCTTCTCCATCAGTTGCTTCCCTTTGTCATTAGGCTTCTAAAACTTGTATTTGTTTAAGAGTGCCTAAAGTTTCTCCTCCTTTGTTCTCGGGTCATGTACCATCCATGTGTGATGGAGTGGCTACATCTCATGGACATGGTAGCTATGGAAACATCTAATTTGTTCTTGAAATACCATGCTACAAACTATCTCCTCTCTTCTTCAAATGCTCTGAGCTTGTCTCATAAATCATGATAATTAGACAATCTTCTAGAAAGATTCGCTGCAACATCTTTTTTCCCTTGATAGCTAGCCTTTACTGCTTCTAGTTCAAAGTTTTCTACGTGAAGTTTCTACAAAGCATGTTTTGTATCTGCAAAATCTATTTCGTACAATGAGTACATGGTTGCTACTTACTATTCAAGCTCATTTTGGGGCCTGCTTGCTATTAACATTGCCAAGTTAGTATAACAAAGGTTAGATAACCCCATGTATTCTTTCACATCCTCTATTTGTAGGTCTTTGTTTTTAACTTCCACTTGGTGAATGTAAGCATAATTATCCAAGATGGGTTGGCAGTCTAGATTCTATATTGATATGGAGTTGATTTTGGCCTTAGCCATCGAGATCTCCTTCTCATTGATTTGCTTATACATCCCCACTTGGTCGTAGAAGTGTTCCTTGAGCCTTTCATGCTTCTCAGCTTTATTTTTCCACACGTTGCTTTCAATAACTAACTTTTGTCTAATTACACATACCTCCTTCATTAAGAGGATCCTGTTTTTCCTTGCTAAGAAACTCATGTCTTGGTTGATCCTCATCAGTTGTTCTCTTAACTGATGGATGATTTCCTCAAGGATGTTCTTCTACTTGTTGATGTTGGTCAACCTAGTGTTGTCTACAGTAAGTTATTTGTTTTTCTCTTATGTTGCAATGAGTGCCTTAGCATGTGCATATGCTTGTGCTTCTGCTATTCAGGCATTTCACACTGCTTTCTCCTTCTCATTTTCCATTTGTTTGTTCTGATCTAGTAGGTGATTAACTTATTCTACTTTGAATTGCTCTAGCTAGTTAGGCATAACATATTGCATTGGATCCCTACATTTAGCCCTTAGGATCACGAGCTCTTCTTGTAGCCTAAGAATTTTAGCTTTTGCATGCTCCACCCTAGTCTCTATCATGACTAGCTTACCCTTGGTTGTGATCAGTTCTAACTACACTACATTAACATCACTTAGAATGTTGAAAAGAGTTTTCATTACTTACCTAGTCTACAATAATCAATCTAGCACATCCTCATGATTAGCAATAGTCATTGAGGTACTAGCTAACATATGAGCATCCCTTGCTCTAGTTAGATTAGTTGGAGGCACAACAGGTTCATTGAAAGATTCTTTGATGTGATCTATGATCAATTCGGCTACTCCTATTTCATCTTGGTGCTGCATAACCACAACTTTGGCTTCTTCTCCTACTTCAAGCACCACTTGGAATGATGCGGTATTCCCAGAGACCTATTGTTATCATTGGGCCTCTCCTCTTAACTGTAATGATATCTATCCACTTATAGGATCTATGGAAAAGTGTGGGCTAAATGGTATTGTCAATAAATTTGTAGAGGTTGGCCTCCTCATGGAGACCCCAACTGATAGTCTCTACAATTTTTTGTAGATGATGCATTGATGGCCTGTAGTCCTATGGTGGCATGGTGGAACTTGCTATTGCTACTACTGCTACTACTACTTTTACTGCTACTCTTCCTACTACTGTTCTTGCTACTAATCATTGGGTCCCACTTGTTGTTTTCTAGTGGTTTATGTGGTTTCGCTAGCTTTTGTTTGTTCCTCCACCTAATGTTTCTTTGGTGGTGCTAGCTTGAGCATTTCAGCATATGAGGTGTTCTAAGCCTTCTTGAGGATGTCATTGATGTATCCTAGGATTCTAGCATGTTTGCACAACTTTTTGATTAGCCTAGGAAATGGATGTGTTAACTTCCCTATCTTCTTTTCTTCAAACTACCTTTGGATCTCCATGAAATAGAGTTTTGTGATGTTTGCATTGTACTTTCCCATCAAAATCGCACTTCCTATGGTTGCAAAGGTGGATAATATGATTAATCTCTTTGTGGGAAATAGGTGATATGTGCTAATTTTAAAATAAAATTTTTCCTCCAAATTCAACTCCTTGTACTCCTTGTCCTCTTTAACAGATACCCTTTTTAGCCATTATTTTCTGGTTTTTATATCTAATCTTGTGGATAGATGTGCTAGTCTTGCTCCTTCATTAGGTACATTTAGAGCTTTTTCTATTGCTTGACTAAATAAGAAATGGAGACTCCTTTGATGTTGATTGTAGCATCCTCTTCTTTATTATGCCATAATTGGTAAGTTTTCCCTAGATACCATTCACCACTATTTGAAAGGATGGGCCATAGTGGTGATACTTGGAGTTGTGTCCTTGCCACGTCTAGAACAAATTCTACAAATGGACCAAAGTTCATTTCTATGATCATTGTAGTTAGGAGTGTTCTTTCTTGGATGATTTGGAGGCATTCTAGTGATAGAGTGAGGTGTTATCCTTGTACTTGTGATTCTTCCATCTTCCCTTGAGCTAAATGTCTAGTAGTAGGAGTTTCTTGATGTATTCTGAAAGATTAAGCCTCCTACTCAACATGTTCTACTTATGCCTCTTGTGCTCCTGTTTAGCCTCTTCCTGGCCTCTTGGTCATTTTCTTGTTGGCTATGAGGGTCCTCCCATTGCTCCTCTCTTTGGGACCATCTACAATCATCAAGGATTTAGGAATTATTAGAATGTGTTCTCTGATTTTGATAACTCCTTTTCTCTTTCATACCTTTATTTAGATCAAATTTAGAAATATTTTCAAAAAGAAACCTCATAAGTATTAACTTCCTTATAACCCTTCACAGTTGTCCATTTTGTTCTTGTTTATGGCTCATAATGGTTGGTATGGTTCATTAAGAGGATGATTTAAGAGTTTCTAGCATTAATGTGATTAATTTTTATTAAAACTTTTTAACTTTTACTTTTGACTTACCCTTATGATACCTTCTAGACATTAGACAATTTTGAAAAATTGGCTTAGATTTTTCATACTAGCATCCCTCCATGACTAAGATGAGCACTCCAAGATCATATAGTTTCAGAAATCATGAAAATTGGAGCGATAGTGTGCAAGTTATGGCTTGGGGAAGCTAGGAGGTTAGAGATCTCACTTAGGGAAAAAAATTGGCAAAAAAATCTCTTAGTTGCAAAAGTGAAAAATGCAAATTTGGCTAAGTTCCCTATGTATATATAGGTTTTGTGGGCTCTGATATTCAATATTGGAGGCTAAATTTCCACATTTTTTGTTAATAATTAAGGAACAAAAATGAGTCATTTTGAGTATTTGGAAGGTATGAAACATGTTTCAAGGGTCTTGGGCTAGGAATGATGCATTTTTTTTGGGAAAATTTGACATAGAAAGTTTATGAAGAAGGAATCTTGAGCTATGAAAGTTCATGAAGTGTTGATAAGATGGATGAGATGGGTAATGAGTTCATGTTAGAATGAATGTACTGAATTGTAAGGGAAGTTTTTATTGATATTTATGGTTTTTGGAAGGCTCAAGATGATGTGGAATCACTTGGCAAGTAGAAGATACAACAGTTATACAAGTGGCTCCTTCCCAAAGTAGGCTCCAACCCTTAATTCCTTTGCATAACCATGCCTAAAAGTGTCCGTAGACACCTAAGGAGTTGAATGTAACACTTACCTGTTTAGCAAAACACACATGTTAGTTTTACCAAGTTAGGAAAATTACACTATGTTACACAAAACCATAAGTTATGATTATTAATACAGTAAGATGAAATGGACTTAGAAGGGATTACAGAAATTAGGATGTGTGGTATCTTACCATAGGTGTAATGAATTATTTGTGTTTGATTAGTGGTTAAAATAATCATTATCTTTTCTATCCAAGATTCCAACTAAGTATAGACCACATTCTAGTGACATCACATTGTTTTATCTCTTGGAATGACAACTATAAGACTACCACTGTTGCAAGGAGTATTATCACTTAGTGTATTATCCAAGGAAGGAGTTTATTTATTGCGCTTTTTATTATTTTTAGATTCCTGAGAAGTCACCTACCTTCAGGCATGGGTAACATGTCTTTCAAATGGGACCCCTAGAAATTTCTTCCATGTGTGGACTTTATTTTTATTTGTTTAAACCTTACTAGAGGACTACCTTTAGGCATGGGTAACATGTTTGTTTAGTAACATGGTAAAGAAACACTTATTTTACTTCCATTTTTTGTCAGATCTACAAGGATATAATACAACCTAAGAAATAGGATAGCATTAACAAAAGTAATCCAAGAGAGTCCACAAATCCCTTCGATGTCACACCCTTTACATGAGGATCATTAAACTTAGAAAGGCATGGGGATGAATAAGTTCTCCAAATCGAACATTTATGAAGCAAAGCATACACACAAATTTATGTGGTTCCCCAACTTGGGTACTCCATACTTGGAGGGTAGATCGCAAGCACACCTTCAAACTTTATTTCTCTCAAAATGTGGTTGAAGGGTCCACATTTTGTATAGTCTTCAAGCCCCACTTTGGAGTGTTGTACCACAACATCAATCACTCAGCCCTACAAGGTCCCGTTAGGCTTGGAAATGTGGTTTCAAGGCTTTCAAAACCTTTACAATCTTGAGTTCCACACTAGAGTGTTATACCATAGCACCAACAACTCAATCCCATAGGATCCCGACAAGCTCAAGCACATCAACCTCACAAGGCAACAAGAACAAGAATTACAAGGGATAATTGCAACTCAGTTTGTTGACAAGAATTACAAGGGATAATTGCAACTCAGTTTGTTGATCCTTGTTTAGTTAGGTACAAAACATTTTACAAAGCCAAAATGATAAGATAATGAGGATCAACAAAGAATTCAATGATTACAAATGATTACACAATCAATACAACAAGGCTTGCATGTTTCCCAATGCATATAAAGTCTTCTTATAGCTACTGTGTTTCTAAATCCATCTTGGAACTCATGCAATAGTTAGGCAATGATCAATAATGGTCGTGAAAGATATCTTTCTCATGTTTGAGATGTCTCTTTAAATTTGCCTTTAATTTTGGGAAGACGTCTTTGTTTCCTAAAAGATTTCTTTCTGAAGTCTTCATTCTAGAACGTGTCTTTGTCTTGTGAAAGACATCTTTCTAAACCTAGTCTACAATTTGTAAAGACATATTTTCCTCGTGAAAGATGTCTTGCTATTTCTGAAGACGTCTGTGTTTAAGATTACTCCAATTCTACCAAGATTTTTGTTGTTTCCTAGAGATGTCTTTCTTCCACTTTCTTTGTCTTTTGAATTTATCATTCCTTGTCCATAGCCTTGCTCAATCTTATCCTACAAGAACAATAATCATAGGCATGCAAACAAACTTGTCTTCCATTTTTCTTAATGTTTTGACATACCAAAACCAAAAGGTCCACATTACATTTCTACTTGCTTCTTCACTTTTCTCTTTAGGCCTAATGATCATGAGTTTATTCTTAGTTTCATGATGGAAAAAAAATATCATTATGGCCATGGTAAGAACCTCTTGTTAATGAAATGGATGGATGAATATTTTGGTCTCACTATTTAAATGATCAGTATATTATGACTTGATAACATAGGCGAATCTTCATCTAATTGGACTACATCTTGCCTTATTCTTGGTGTGTTTATTAGTAATCAAAATTATTTACAAAGGTCATGAAAGAAAAGTATGAAAAAGATAGTAAAAACTCAAAAAAGATGAAAGAATAAAAAACATCAAAGAATGAAAAATTATTAAAGAATTTTAAAATGTAAAAGAATACAAAAAATTTAAGAAATGAAAAAGTATAAAAGAATGAGAAAATATCAAAGAATGTGAAAAATGAAGAGAAAATGAAAAATTTAGTGAAGTACTTATGGTTCCAGATTGACACCCCCACAACTATCATTAGGATGAGTTAAACAAAAGATAGAATAAGTAGGAGACTATTGGGTAGATTGTGTAGACTCCATGGAGTGTTCATAGTGAAGTTTTAATTTTTGGATATTTACAAGAATGAGCTTATGTGAATGGGATGGGTGGTAGATATGTAAGGAACTCGATGGATAAGTGGCTTGAACAATGGATGGTCCTTCTCAAGGTGTCTAAAATTTAGTATTTTGGGGTAGATGATTAGGATTATAGTAAAGGACCTTATCACCTGGTTGTATAGTTACATGCCTTATCCATGTATCATGCCTAAGTTTGGAGTAATGCTTATGGACTTCACCACTCATAAGTGCTACTAGCTTATTCTCATCTATAAGGTTTAGATTCATGAGGTGTTCTTGTTCGTCTAATCTCAAGTTAAGGTCAAGTTCACTAGCAATAGCTAGAATGTGGAGCTCTGCTTGGATTAGGAGCATTGACAACTTACCGTAAACTAGCTCATATAGTGAGTACCCTATAGGTAGCTTCTAGGATGTCCTATAGGTTGATAGACCATCATTCAATTTAGTGCTCCAATCCTTTCTAAACCTAATAACCGTCCTAGTAATTTCCTAGTTAGTAACTTTAGCTTGAGCATTTGCTTGGGGATGATATGGTGTTGTTAGCTTATGGCTCATCCTAAGTTGTTATGATAGCTTTTTCAATGTAGCACCAGTGAAGTGAGTCTCATTGTTTGATATGAGAATTCATGGAACTCTAAATCTATTCACCACATGTTGGAAGAATTTGGTAGCTATCTTTACTATATAGTCTTTTACTATTGCTGCCTCTGCCTACTTTGTATAGTAATCCACAATCACAATTATGGATCCTTTTCCATTCAAAATTGATGTTATGAGTCCCATAAAATCAATTCCCCATGTGTCAAAAGGTCCAAGAGGCTGTATCCATTATTGTGGTACTTTGTATTTATCTATAACTCCTCCATCTCTTTGGCATTGCTCATAAGATTGTGCAAAAGTGTGGCATCTTTGAACAAGATAAGCCAAAAGTAATCTACCATCATCAACTTAAGTGCCATTCTGCTCCCTACATAGTGGCCACCACATGGGCCTTCATGGGAACCTTGTAAGACTCTTTGTTGGTCACATTCTAGCACACACCATCTAATGAGCCAAACTACATAAATCTTGTATAGATTGCCATTTATTTCCATATATATTTTTGCTTTATGAAGGAATTGTTCTTGTTGTTTCTTAGTCCATTCAATAGGAAGCTTTTGTGTTGATAGATAAGTCAAATATTCTATGGTTCATAGCTTCCATGTTGTACTTATAGCTTGTACTATTTTGGTAAATGGATCATCATTAGGGAAATGGTCTAATAAAGGTTCTACTTGATCTTTGGAATCCCATTTTAGCCTTGATAATGATTGGCTACCATATTTTTTGTTCCCTTTTTTTCAATCATTGCGATGTCAAATTCTTGTTGGATAATGAGTCATCTTATCACTTTGGGACTAACTGTTGGTTTGTTCATAATAAATAAGATGACACTATGATTGGTATGGACATAGATATGATACTCGAGCACATAATGTATAAACTTCTCAAGTGCATACACCATGATCATTAACTCTTTTTTCTATTTTGGTGTAGTCTAATTATGCTCCAGTGATGCTTTTTCTAGCATAGTGTATATAGTAAAGTCTCTTTTGATCATCTAATTGTGTTAGTATTGCACCAAGCACATAGTTGAAAGCATTGGTCATGATGTGAAAAGGTATTGACCAATATGGAGCTTAAGGCATTGGTATTTCTACTAGTTTCTACTTTAGAGATTCGAATGCCTTTTCACATGACTCTATCCATTCAAAGGATGCATCCCTCTTTGTGAATTTCACAAGCAATTTTTTTATGTTTGAAAAATTTTCTATGAATCTTCTATAATATCCCATGTGGCTCAAGAATGATCTCAAGTATTTTATTGCCTATGGCCTTTGAGTGATATTTTGTATGACTCTAATATTTTCAAGATCTACCTCTATATCTTTCTAGGAGGTTTATGTCCCAACACTATACCATCATGGACCATAAGATGGCTTTTCTACTAGTTGTGCTTGATATTGGTTTCCATGCATCTTTTAAGTACCTACTCTAAAGAGTCCAATGCTTATTGGAAATCTAGCTTGTATGTCAAAAAAATCATCCATAAACATCTCAATGCCATTTCCAATCTACTTTTGAAGGATGCTTAGTACTAGTCTCTGGAAGATGGCTGGTGCATTGCAAAGATCGAAGGGCATTTGCTTGTAGGTACACATTCCCCATGGACTAGTGAATGTTTTTTTCTCTTAGTCTTCAAGTGTAATTTGGATCTAATTGTATACACTATATCCATCTAGAAAACTGTAATATTCATGTCCTACAATGGTGTTCAAGAATTAATCAACAAATGACAAAGGAAAATGATTCTTGATTGTAGTAGCATTTAACATCGAGAAGTCAATGAAAACTTGCCATTTGCCCACATTCTTTGGGACAATGACTAAAGGACTAACCCATTCACTATCCACAATGGGATAGATGAATCCTGCCTTTAGCAACTTCTCCAACTTTTACTCGACTAACTCTTTTAATTTTGGATTGAGCCTTCATTGGGGTTGACGTTGTGGCTTGATTGTAGGGCCAATATATATCTAGTGTTGACAAATTCATGGATCAATTCTTGTGATCTCATCATAAGACCATGCAAAGGCTATGGGCCATCTGTTAATCAATTCTAGTAACTTCCTATTTTGTTCTTCTTTTAAAGTGGTGTTAATTATTACTGGCTTCTTATTATTTAAAAATGCATATTCCAAAGTGATCGATAGGGCCTTCAGTTCTAATAGCTCTAGTTGCATAGTGTCTGGGATCTTCTCGGATCTTCAAACATCCCTAGTTTGTCTCTTCCTCTTGATTTATTCATGGGTAGAAGTTCCTTTCCTTTAATTGTTCTAGCATTTTAGTTTCTTCAACACAATCACTAACAATTTGTTCTAATAGTTCCATGTATTTATTAGATTTAGTTTCTTCATTTTTGATCAGCCACTAGGTACCTTCCTATTATGTGGCTACCTTATATAGACATTTCTGCACTCATATTTCTTTTACACATCTATTGCATGCCTTGATATCCTCTCATCTAATAGCCCATATTCTTTGCACACAATTGCATCCATTATTGCTATATGTGATACATGGAACTTGTCATCTTTATATAATACTAACTGATGAGTGGCGAGATACCCCTACACTCAACCATACGAATATGAGCGTGTACGCGCGATCCGGTCGAACTCCGCAGACTAAATGCCTTAACGCCACAAGAAACACTTGGGGTTAATCCTTCATTGTCTTCCCAGGCTTGCTTGTATGTGTCACAGTGTATGGTTAAGCAAGTCTGAGGTATATGATTTTTTTGGTATTTTTTAGTTTATCTCCTAAGCTATGAGGGAAAGGGTTGAGAACCTAACTAACTCTAACTAATGTCCTAAGTCTAAATTAACTAGCGTCAGCATCCGTTCCCACTTACCGGACACACCCTGAACTATGCAACTGTGGCTACCAAATGCTAATCGTTACTGGGATCACCACACATAACGCAAGTGCTCGAAGTGGTCGTACTGAGGCACCTATTTAGCTTAAGTGTGATAAGCAGCTGATTCCTTGGCTAGCCGTACACATCCGTGGATGCTCGTAGCCAAGTCGTACTTATCACACGTTCTAGCCTAGCGATGAGTAGCCGATTCCTTAACTAGCCGTACACATTGGACTACTACTGGGATTACCAAGCGCAGATCCTAGAATACGCTACTGGGTTACCAAGCAGCCAATGCTCGTAGTTAAGTCGTACTCACGCGTTGCGACGAGCAGCCGATTCCTTGATTAGCCGTACACATCCGTAGATGCTCGTAATCAAGTCGTACTCGTGCGCACTAGGAAAGCAATAAATAACAATAAAATAAAACCATGTACTGCAAGGTTTATCCAATCAAGTTCGTCTTTATTGCCGTACACAACTTGTGTTCAGGTTACAAAGTTGCTCGAATAAAGAGCCGTTCACTCTAGGACTCCTACTGCGGGCACATGGAAAATTAATCTAACTCTGGAGTGTTTAAACTGCCAGAGCTTTTCTACTTTTAGCTAGGATTGGGAAATGAAGGGAGTGCGGCCTCTTATTTATAGATATGGCGGCGAACCGCAATATCGCAGCGGCCGCGATATCGCGGCTTGTGCATATCGCGTCTCATCATACCCCCATGACTGAATGAAAACTCGTCCTCGAGTTCCTTACAATGATATCAGGTAGGTATGGGATTATTGAGGGGAATGAAGCTAATGGGGTGACATGTGAACGGATCATTATTACAAGACTTGACAAAACTGGTGTTCATGACAACAAGGGTGAACACCTTATTACAATGACATCAGGCTACATTTGGCAGCTGAGAGAAAAGAGGAGAGAGAATAGAAGAGAAGAAGAGAGAAGAGTCTTGCTGCTGCCAACACCTAGATTGCGCCTTCCGTTGTCCATCCGTAAGCACATTATCCGTTCTACTCCTTGCATAGCTGCTTCAGCGTTGCCCATTCCAAGTGTTTGCTCTAGATCCATTCCGTTGTTGTATGATTACCATCTGCACACACAACACAATCATATATTAGCAAGGGTAATTAGAACATTAAGTAAATAATACCTTGCTTCAGTTTAGGTTCATTGGCTAGGTTGTTGTATGGCTGATACGGATCTGGGAAAATGTAGAGGATGACTACCGAAGGTGTAGGGGTTAAGGAGAAAAATGAAAAAATTCGGGGCTTAGGAGAAAAATCGAAAAAGCAGGCCCCGTACCCCCATGACTAATCGTGAACCTCCGGTAGCGTTAGAATGGAGAAAGAAAAGGAGTAAGAAAGATAGGTAAAAAGGGACAACGATGGCATCAGTGAAATGGATGTCAAGATGGAAATGAACAAAAATAAAATTAATTGCAAAATCTTAAGGAAAAGAAGGTAACTAATGTTCCAAATAGGAATGTCAGTAGGTCCTTCCCAAAGCAGGCTCATGCCCTGAATGCCCTGACAAACCCACATTCAAAAGAGTCCATAGGCTCTGGGAATGTCCTTTGGAACAAGAGTTAAGGTCTTGACCGGAAGAATTTACCAAAAAGAAAACAATGCATCAACCAAAATATATACACTAATGATACAACCGG
>MNCI01015721.1:313766-327876 GCA_015680685.1 Gnetum montanum | reverse complement strand
AACTTGTGTTCAGGTTACAAAGTTGCTCGAATAAAGAGCCGTTCACTCTAGGACTCCTACTGCGGGCACATGGGAAATTAATCTAACTCTGGAGTGTTCAAACTGCCAGAGCTTCGCTACTTCTAGCCAGGATTGGGAAATGAAGGGAGTGCCACCTCTTATTTATAGATATGACGGCGGACCACGATATCGCGTACGTGATATCGTAGGGGATGCGATATCGCGGCGGCCACGATATCGCGTACGCGATATCGCGGCTTGTGCATATCGCGTCTCATCACTAACTTTATCTTCCTTGGAAATCTCCAAGGACAAGTCAAAAATTCTAGGCTTAGTATTAATAGTGGTAAACCAAGATCATCCCATAATAATTGAAAATTTCCTTTTATTTTTTTCCACATGAATGACTAGAAAATTTGTAGGGTAAGGCTAGCCACTGATGGTTGTAATCACATCATCCACTTGTCCTAGTGGAACTGTGATTGATTGGTTTGCAAGCTCTAGCTAAATGTGACTTTTCTTTAGCAGTGGTAAATTCCAAGCTTGATACATATTTGTGAGATCAGGTTTAATCCTGACTTGGAATCAAGTAGAGCTTTGCATAGTTTCTACCCTACTATCTAGAGATAAACTAAGGGGCTTCCTAGATCAGTTCATTTTTGTGGAAGGGCTCTTTCCTTGATCCAATGCATGATTGTCTGAGTGAGCATGACAATTGTAACATTTAAATTTGATGAAGATAAAAGCTTATTGTATTGAGGAGGATTGGATGTGGATGGGGTGGCAGTAGATGTGTTTCCCATTCATTGAATCTTTCAAGGATTTTTTGGAAGAATAGCCATTTCATAGATTGTGATTCGCATGTAATCACCTCCTCTTGCATACTTACTACCCTTGTCGCACTCTTCTACTATAGTTATGATGGCAGTTCCCCTTGCATGACAAGAGGTGGCACTGGTGGTAAAGTATTCAAGTGTTGGTTTGAACTAACTACTGATGGATGCATGTATGGAGTTGGATCTATTCTTGGTGGCATTGGTTTGTGGTACTTAGTGGGGTAGTACAGTGGAGTTTGGATAGCATCATTACTAGGAGAGATTGGACATTGTACAAAATATTCATATGTATCTAGTTGTTTATATAGATATTTTTGGTGAGGTGGTGGCATGGCCCATGATTAGGGTTGTTGCCACTGCTGGTAATATTGCTCTTGTGGTTGTGGCAAAGCTCAACTAGGATAGTATGTTGGTTGGAAGTTTGGCTTGTAGTTACCTTGAGGATAAGATAACCTTCTAGCATTTATTTCTTAACAAATTTGGGATTAAGTGCAATGCCCCTGTTTCCTATAAATGTGCCATGATTGGACAACATCCATTGGGATGTTCGTATTGGCACACAACACATCCTTCCTCATCAGTGGAACTTGTGTATGAACACTTCACCACAGAAGCCACTTTGCCCTTCTGTTCAAAATCTTTCTTCTTTTTCTTATCCCTTCCTTTTCCAAAGGCTTGATCTATTCTCTCCTCCACAACTTTCAATGATGTTATAAATTTTTTAATAATGGAGTCCCACATTTTCTCTACCTTTGCTGCAATGTCAATTATAGATTTCTAAATTGGTAGAGTCTTCTTTTGAATTACATGTTCCAAGGTCTCCTTTTCTTGGATATCAAAAAATCATGCATCTATCTTCCTAATGGATACATCTCTATTATAGTCTTTTACTAATTCTCTCTTTTTTAACTCACCTTCTTCCTTCACCACTTGGTCAATTAGTCTCTAGGGAAAGTCATCTCAGATAATCTACCTTGGGCATAAACCCCAAAGGTTTCTCTAGTTTTGTTTCACAACCCATCCACAATGTTCTTTAGTTGCTTCCATTGTGAGAACCCATGGCCTAGGCATTCATGCAATAGTGAATAGCACCTACCCATTGTCACATCAAGGATTTCATAAGCCCCTTTCTTCCATTCTTGGATTTGTTTCCTTAAGTTAGACACCCGTGAGTAGGTTTGGTACTTGTCATTGAAGACCTCTAGCATGGTACTTTATCTTTTGATTGATTTAGGTTTGAGTGATGAGCAATATCTCTTCCTCTTTCACAAGTATTCTTGGAAACAACGTCAACTTCTGCTAGTTACTTATAATGTTTTTTAGGGAACATGCATTGTGTAAAGCTTGGAGGTCATGTTGTGGATCAACATTATAACCACCCTCAAATCTTGGCATGTTATTGATATCGAGCCATTTGATATGGCTATCCCTCATGTGCTTGGTTGGAATGTAAATAGCTTCTTGGATGTTAATCATGCTTTGGGTTGCCATTAGAGATTCATCATTGTGATTGGGTTCATGTGCTTTGTTGTAGTAGTAACTCCTTTTGTGCTCATATCTTTCATGATCCTCTCTTTGATCCCTACATCTTCTTCATTCATAACCTTCATCTTCCTCATATGAATACCTTGAGCAATAATCATGGTGATTATGAGTCCTTCTCTCCTTCTTGTCATAGTCCTGGTGCCTTAGCCTCCTCTTATTAGAGTCCATTGACGATCGTGAGGATGAGAATGAGGTAGTAGAAGAATGATGCCAGCTTGTCCTCCTTTCATGACTTTGGTATTCTTCTCTATAGGAGCAAGAAGAAACTCTTGGCCTCAGATCTCACTTATGCTTTAAGTTAGTTACCTCCCTCTTAGTGTCTCTACTAGGGTGGAATGAAGTTGAACTTTGATAGGTTCCTCAAGTATGATGATAGTTGTTTTTGAAGACTCTTCATGATTCTAGTGGAGTTGTTCTGTGATGAATGCATTAGCATCAAGTTCTTCCAAGATAATGGAAGTGTTGACCTACTTTTCTTATTGTGTACATGTTTGATTTTCATAGTGGAATCTTTCCTCATTTGCTCCTTTGTGGGTTAATAGGATCTTGCCATGTGATGAGTCACATGGCACCCTTCCTGGATTTGGTCCAAATGCATTTCCCTTAAGGTGGTTTGGATCATACTAAGTGCTACATGTTTTAGAGGTAGACTATGTTACCTTGCATGTCTTTCCATCTCATTTGTCTATCCTGATGGAAGATGAAAGTAAAATCTGTATGATAAGGATTATTATGAGCATAAGTGATTCTTGTTTGCATTGGCATCCTCCATTCTTCTTCATCATTGATTTTGTCATTGTCCCTTCTTGTCTCTTTGGCAAGTGATGATGTATCCTTGCTTGAAGCCATGTTGTGGTTTAAGATGTTTGTTTAAGTGTTCTTATTTTTAGAGTTATTAGAAAATTATAGATTTTAACTTTGAGTTCTTGATACAACAAACTTTGTGAAATTAATTACACAACATACATTGACTATTCCTTAGCAACGGTGCTAATGATGAGTAGTGGAGTAATCCAACATCCATCCATACAAGTCACAGGTGTTCATGCTCAACCAAATCGTAATCTATGAATGGGGAAATGTGAATACACTAGTAATTGATTTAAGTTCGAGATCATTGTCTTCCCACGTGGAGCTAGTGTAGTCTATATGTATGGTTTAGCTCACAGTGAGGTATATGATATGTTCATGTTGATAGGCCATTTCTCCTAAAAAATATGGTAAAGTGAAAATAGTTTCTAATTCTAAGGAAAAATAATAAATGAATCTATTCTATCCTATGATGATGGATATCTGGTCTTGATTCCCCGTACACACCTTGAACTCCTGTAGTTATCATTGGGATTACCAAGTGTACACTACTAGGTGTACCAAGCAATAACACTACTAGGTTACTAGATAACTACACTTAGCACTCCAAACCAGTCATATCCATACCACTTAACAATAATGAAAGTAAAGTGCATGAAATAGTAAACATTAACTAGGAAAGTAGTAATTAGTAATCTAAGTAAAATGGTAAATATTATTCTAAGTAAATAGAAAGAAAACTAAGTGGATGCTACAATGATGATAAGTAATCTTGATCTTTATTGCTGGTTATAAAATGTGTCCAAGTACACTTCACTCAAATAAAGACTTTGTTTAGTCACTCAACACCACACTACGGGCATACATTGCTAAGTGCTAAAGACTAAAATCATGAAAAAAAACTACAAGAGTTATGCTACTATGTAATGAAATCTATTATGAATCCATGCACCTAAATGCTATATTTATAGGCTGGCACACATTCCATGATATCACATATATGATGACATAGCTAGTACTATGATATTAGAGCTACAATATTGTATATCTAATATCACAGTTCACCAAAAATCGACTTTATCATTTAGGTACTTGATCCTTTCCTTTTAAAAATTTTAAAAATTCTTTATAAAGTTCATCTTTAAGTTCTAGCCAACCCATGTGACTTTTAGTAAGAGTACTTTTAGCTTCAAAAGTCTCCTAATATTGTAATGCTTTTTGAGTTTCAAAAAGAAAAAAAAAAGATTCTAATTTAAAAGAATTTGCATTTGCTTTATAGATTCTACAAGATCTTCTTCAACTTGATGCTTACAGTTTGTAAATTTTTTTCTAAACCATTTAGCATAATTTCTAACTTTACAAGTAGTTCATGCCACTTGTTAATCCAACCAATATCACTAGTAGGCCCTTTTTTTGTATTCTATAAAGACTTTAAAATATTTTCCCCACTAGGTCCTATGAACATATTAACATTCATATGAAAAATCTCATGCTTTTAAAATGATGAAACATTAACATAAAAAATGATAATAAAAAATGATTTAATAAAGTAGCATCTATATGCACTTCTATTTTTCTTGAAGGCTTCTAAAAGAAAATATTAGAGATATAAAATTTATAAATTTTATTATTTCTTTATTGATAATTACACCAAGTATAATGCTTTTCATTTGAATGAAATGAGAATAAAGAACTAACATATATTATATTCAAAATACACACTATCATCATCATTATTTGTAAATTCTTTTTTTACTAGTCATAAATCAGTAAACTAAATAATATTTCATCCATAATGGTTCAAGGAGAGTTCATGGCTTATGGTTAACGCTAAATAATATTTTGTCCATAACATTTCAAAGAGAGCCTATCTATAACGTTAAATAATATTTCATCTATAACATTAGCATATTTGCTCTAAGTGATTTCTTTGTTTATGTCTTCTTATATCAATGCACAAGCAATAAACTTTGGAAGGGCATAGAAGTATTGATCAGCAACAAGGTACCCCTATGCCCAACCATACAAATCACAAGCATTCACATGCAATCTGATCAAATTTCATAGACTGTAATTACTAAGTACACTAGAGCTAAATAGTGTATGCATGTTTTTTGTTCGTTGTCTTCCTAGTCCTACTTGTGAAATGCAATTGTATGGTTAAGTGTGATTGAGGCATATGATTTTTTATTGTTTTGTGTTTTTATGAAATTATTCACCTAGAATAAGAATAAAAGTAAGAGTGATTAAAAATAAAAGTGATTAATTGCTAAGAAAACTAAAGTCTAATCTAGCCTAACACAAGTAACCGTTCCCACTTCCCGAACACATCCTAAACTTTGTGTAAACACTACTAGGCTATCAAATGCTAATCATTTCTGAGCTACAAAGTGTCACACGTATGCTTGAAGGGGTCATTCTTGTGTAATTTAACAATTTTCTTAATTGATCAAAATAGATTGATGTGCTATAAACATGAATGTAAAGTGCATAAAATAAAATAAAATAAAATATAAATGCATAAGAAAAAAAATCTCAAGTGTTGCAAGGATGATTCAAAGAGCTCATCTTTATTGCCAACAAAATGGTATGCTTAGGTACATCAATGCTTAAATAAAGATCTGTTCACACTTAGACCTCCTACTGCAGGCACTTGGAAAATATTCTAACTTTCAAATAGACAGACTGCTTCAAATAGACAGACAAGCTCATAGGGAGAATAACCTATAGAAAGCTTCCATGTGGAGCAATAGGCCCAAAGGGCATCATTTAATTTAGTGCTCCAATCCCTTTGGTATTTACTAATGGTACGTGTTAAAAATTTTGTGATCTCCCAATTAGTGACCTTAGCTTGACCATTCGCTTGGGGGTGAGATGGTGCTGTGAATTTATGTTCAACCCCCAAGCATTGCATTAGCTTTTGGAAAATGACACCTATAAAATGAGTTCCATTATCAGAAATTAATGCACAAGGTACACCAAACATGTTTACAACGTTTTGTTGTATAAACCGAGTAGTAGTGGTGGATGTACAGTTGGTGATGGCTACTGCTTCTACCCGCTTTGTACAATAGTCAATTGCTCCAGCTAGTAGCATCTTCAATTCAAGGGGTTCTTGTCTAAAATTGTCAGTAACTTCTAGCTCACCCCAATTGACATCATCATTTGCTCCTTCGGAGAGCTAGTGATGAACTTTCTCGAGTTCACCCATACTTGCAACATACTCATACATTAGGCCCTTAGTTGGTTCCATGCATAGTGTACTGCTGCTAGTATCAGCTGTCAGCCACTAGGTGCCTTCTTGTTTTATGGCTACTACATACAGACATCTCTGAATCTCAGCTTCTGGTGCACATTGCTTGCATGCAGAGATAGATGTTTGCTTTACTAACCATAACTTTTGCACATAATGACACCATAAATCACTGTACATGATACATGAAACTTTCTTCTTCTCAATCTTTCCAAATTCATTTTCTTTTGATATCTTCAAAGAAAGATCTCTAATTTCCATGTTGGCATCAACAGTACTTAGCCACACCCTTCCCATGATGATTGGAGAGTCCCCCTTGTAGTTCTCCACTTTAATTACTAGAAAATTAGCTGGATATGACCATCCACAAATGGTGATGATGTCTTCTTCAACTAGTCCTAATGGAATAGTGATAGATTGGTCTGTTAGTTCCAACTGGATGTTGCTTTTCTTCAAAGAAGGAAGGTTCCACATTGTGTACATCTCATGCGAGATTAGATTAACACCAGAACTAGAATCCAGAAGAGCTTTGCAAGGCTCATTCCTAATAATTTGTAAGTAAACTAGGGGACTCCAGAAATTAGCTAATTTTCTGGGTCAGTTACCAGCTCGAATCGAATCAAATACAACATGTGTCAACATTACAGTATGTATTTGAGAGGGATTTTGGTTTGAAAAGGACTCAGATAAAGAAGAAATAGAGAAAAGTGGAGGAGCAGGGTTGCCAACCACTGATGTATTCAAGGGCTTTAGTGGATTGCAAGGTTGGAAGAAGGGTCTTTTCTTTGTTTGTGGTTCTGACCCACTGGATGGGTTAACCAATTGTAGGTTAATTGCCCTCATAGCGTTCTTTTTTTGTGGTCATGCAAGCAATTCACCCTACATGGACGAAGTAGGTGGTAGTTGTGTAGGAGGTGGAGGAGTAGGTGCAGGGATAGAAGGTACATGAGGGTAGTAGGTGGTATCCCTCCTTGGATAGGGTGATTGATATGTTTTAGGCGGGTAGTGGTGAGACTGGTAAGCAGCAGTATGACCAGAGGAGTACCTTGGAGATGTAGGTTGTTGAATATAATAACCATAGGGATCTGGTTTTCGGTAAGGGTATTATTGTCTTGGAGGTGGCAATGCCCATGAATGTGGTTGCTGCCACTACTAATATATTTCGTAAGGTTGCGAAGGAGTTCCACTTGGATAGTATTGCTATGGTTGGTGGAACTATCAAGGATTGCCTTATGGATAAGGTAATCTTTTGGGTTTTTGCCTTTGTGCAAGTCGTGGATGCAAGGCATACACCGTAGATTCCTACAAGTGTGATACAACTGGGCAACATCCCTTAGGATGTTCATACTAGTAAATATCACACCCACCATCATCATTTGAATCACTATCTGCAACCATCTTACCTTTACCTTTAAATATGGCACGTTTAGCCTCTTTATGCCTCCAACGCTCATGATCATCACTTTGCTCCTTGGACTCTTCAGCAATTTTTAAAATAGCTTGAAGCTTATTGTCCATGGAGTCCCATAATTGATCAACCTTAGTTGTAATTTTTTATTACAATTTTTGGAATGGCAAGGTTTTTTGATTCACACCTCATCTTTGACAAATTCATCCTCATTGTCACAAAATCTAATCCCCTTTTTCTGAATAGAAGGGTCTCTATTGTATTCTTCTACACTTTCACATTTTTTGAGCTCTCCCTCCTATATGTCTACCTGCGTAATTAATCTTTCAATCCAACGGGCACTCAACTCTATCAATCTCCCTTGGGCATAGATGCCAAGAGTTTTCTTGGTTTCAAACCGTAGCCCATCTATGATGTGGCGAAGTTGACCAAGCTGAGAGTATCCATGGCTAGGACACCTATGCAACAGAGAGTAGTATTAGCCAATAGCAGCATCCAAGGGCTCATGATTTCCTTGTTTCCACCCTTGAATTTGTTTTCTTAAATTGGATACTCGAGAGTATGTTTGATATTTGTCATTGAATAATTCCAACATCATACTCCACTGCCTAATTGATTCTAGTTCCAAGGATTGATATCAACTTTTTGCTTCCTTTATGAGTGTCCTTGAAAATAATTTTAGCTTTTCCCATTCATTTTCAATATTTTGCAAGGAACATGCATCTTGGAAAGCTTGGAGATGATTTTGTGGATCAACATCATATCCTCCCTTGAATCGAGGGGCATTGTTCATATCAAGCCTCTTTATTTTTCTATCCTTGACATGCCTTGTTAGAATCCTCACAATCTCTAAAATATTCAACATGCCCTGAGTAGCAAGTAGAGGTTCATCAAGGCCATGATGGTGGTGCCTATGATGCTCCCTACTAGCCCTTCTTTCCTGATGATGGGCCTCTTTGGATTACCCACGTCTTCGGTGATGACTATCTCAATGGTCCCTTCTATTGTTCTGGTCCTGTCGGTTACCTCCATCATGGTTATTTCATTTGCAGCCACAATCTGAACTTGATGAAGAAGAAGAAGATGATGAAGGGGAAGAAGAAGGGGAACTTGCTCTACGATGATGCCTATCACCCTTCCTTTAATGCTCGTGACCATAATCACGCTCATGATCTCCTTTATCCTCCTTTTCTTGACTTGCCTCTCCAGATCCATTTTTGTCATTGGATTCATTTTGACAAAAACTTGGATTGTGAACTATGGATTGTACATTCTGGTTAAGGGATCCTTAAACAAAATCAAAGAGAGGAGAATCACTAAAGAAGTGGTTGCCTTCATCAATTAGGCCAAGTGGAGGTGGAAAGATGTTTGACCCCTTGCCCTTCATAAGCTTGTGCTGATGCTCCAGCTAATGATCCCTTAATCTTTGCACTTCAATGGGATGATAATCCCTTGAGTCGGGATCTTGCATCTCATATTCTCCATGGAGATGTTGAAGCCCATGTCGTGCCAACATTAATTGGAACATTGCTGGAATAGATCGATTAGGTGACAACACAATGTTGCCTTCCATGTCGCGCCACTGCATCAGTTCATCTTAATGTAAGATGAAGGTGAAGTCTAGTATATACTCATTAGGATGAGCATATACCACCCGATATTGTTGAGGTACTTGAACTACCTTGGGCAGAGATGGGCTCATGTGAGAAGAAGAAATTTTGTGTTAATAAATAGTGTGCAGTTAAAATTTAATTTAATGATAATAATGATAATTTTTGTTTTCGTAGGATTTCACACTTAAGGTTCGAACAATGAGGGTACTAAATTTCACTAGGCTTAGATAGTGCACAAAGAACTACAATCCCCAGCAACGACACCAATGATGAGTGGCAAGGTACCCCTACGCCCAACCATATGAATCACAAGCGTTCACGTGCAATCCGGTCTAATTCTGCAGACTGTAATTACTAAGTACACTAGAGCTAAACAGTGTGTGCATGTTGTTCGTTTTTTTTCTTCCCAGTTCCACTTATGGAATGCAATTGTATGGTTAAGTGTGATTGAGACATATGATTTTTTATTGTTTTGTGTTTTTACAGAATTACTCACCTAGAACAAGAATAGAAGTAAGAGTGATTAAAAATAAAAGTGATTAATTGCTAAGGAAACTGACATCTAATCTAGCCTAACACAAGTAACTATTCCCACTTCCTGGACACATCCTAAACTTCGTGTAAACATTGTTGGGTTGTCAAACGCTAATTGTTTCTGAGCTACCAAGTGTCACATGTATGCTCGAAGGGGTCCTGCTTGTGTAATTCAACAATTTGCTTAATTGATCAAAATAAATTGTTGCGCTAATAACACAAATGTAATGTGCATAAAATAAAATAAAATAAAATATAAATGTGTAAGAAAACAAATCTTACGTGCTACAAGGATGAATCAAAGAGCTCATCTTTATTGCCAACACAATGATGTGCTTAGGTACATCAATGCTTGAATAAAGATACCTTCACACTTAGACCTCCAGCGGGCACTTGGAAAATATTCTAACTTTCAAATAAATAGACTAAGAGTTAATAATTAGATAACCGCTCTAATAATTAGAGTTGCTGTAATAATAACCACTCAACCCCCGATTCCTATAATCTAAAATTTAGAACTATATGTTAGATAAAAACAATGGAAAAAAGTTATTTAATCCCATTGACATCAGCAAAATACCTTGCGCAAAACTGTAACCCACATTGCAAATCCGCAGTGCAATCCTCGTCCAAGGAAGGAAGAAGAATCGTTGCTTCCAACAAAATTGTGGCAGCAGCATAATTCCTCAAATCTTCAATCGCGACTAGGCAATTCTGCCAGTTTCAATCATCTAGAATTGCTGAAGCTTGACCATTTCGGATTGCAGAAGAGACTCAGGCAAGAAAAAAAAATGGCCAAGGAAAGGAAAAGGAAAAAGCCAATGGCAAGAACATTTTAGAGCTTAGGGAAGAAGAAGAAGAAGAAAATAAAATGGCGACAAGCAATGCCAGCAAGAGTAAAGAAGAAGAAGCCAAGGAGGGTAGCAGCAAAAATGCGAACATCAAGAAATGCAAAGCCAGCAGCAGTGGTAGCAAGGATCCAAGGTATATCTTGTTTCCTGGTTCATACATAGAGATCGGTGCTAACATTTTCACCGAATCGTACATTGCCAAGGTGCATAATTATGACAAATCCAATCGAACTGCTACTGTAGAATTGCTGTATTGTCCCTACAACGAGCTCCACATATTCTCTAAGCTGGATGACGATATCGATATCGATATATGCCTTTTTCTGAAGCATCCGCGACTGGTTCTTTCTACACCTCTGTGTAAGGACGATGATGGAAACCCTATTTTGGATGAGGTTTCCACTTATCGCATACTGGACAGGTGTTGGGTTATCTTCATCAATCCAGATACGGATCTTGATGAGCTTGAAGAGAAGGTTAGCAGGCATGAGCAGACGAATAATCTTAACATTTATTACTGCCCAACTTTTTTGGCCTACAATTCGCAGAAGCATAAGCTCATCCATGTTCCTCCTGATGATGATCAGTAGGCTTTTTAGTTTTGTTTCATGCTTATGATCTATACGAAGGATGTGTAGTTAGTTGCTTGTGTTCTGATCTAGATTTGTGATTGGAAGTGAATTGATACTTTTGTTCTGATCTGGATTCGTGATTAGAACTGAATTGATACTTTTGTTCTTTTGTTGAGATAATGGATTTGAAACATGCGAGAAGATTCAAAGTTCTGTTGTGAAAAATTTCCAACTGAGGCTTGTTGTTCAAAAAATCTTGTTTGAATTTCATGTTATTAAAAAATTGTTTTTCTCCTGGATTCCAGTTGTTTCAAACGGCAGTGCCATGTTATGTAATGTTTCATTCAAGAAACGACAGTCTGAAATAGTTGGGTCCTTTAAGAAGATTGCAAAGTTCATTGCCCAATACTTGAAGAATTGGTAATTTAGATACTTTGCCACACTGTTAATGGGTTCTATCTTGGTTTAAATCTATGATGAACTGCACTGTGATTTTGATTTGTAAATATTGGTCGGTCAATTTTGTTAGAGGAAGCTATATACTGGTGATTTTTGTAGATGCAATTAGATTTTGTTGTT
The DNA here is from genome assembly GCA_015680685.1 of Gnetum montanum. Taxonomy (NCBI): domain Eukaryota; kingdom Viridiplantae; phylum Streptophyta; class Gnetopsida; order Gnetales; family Gnetaceae; genus Gnetum; species Gnetum montanum. The sequence goes on along the minus strand of MNCI01015721.1, from coordinate 315,875 downwards.
AGATATCTCACTTTTAAAATTTCAATTATCCTTAATTCAAGAAATCTGATACTGCATTGCCTTAAAATATGGCAGTTGCCTTTCTTCTCTGCAAGCATTTTTAAACTAGGCTTGTGAACTGTAATATACGATGACATGGAAGCAGTCAAAATAGTAATCCAAACTATTACAAGATTTAAAGGATTGTACTTTATGAGATAGTTTCATAACCATGAGGATTCTAGGATTATTAGTTGTTTTTAAATAAGAAATTATGATAGAGATGTTATAACAGAACTGTGCAAATGACAACGTTTTAAACTAAATTATCTATTCTTAGGTTCTTTTGGATATCCATGTAATAAAAGATTTGGGTTTATCATTGAAGTGGAATCTAATTTGGCTAAGATAATTGATATAAGAATAAGAAATCTTTTATTAATGATGATAATTAAAATATGTTTAAGATTGACTATCATAGATAATTATCTATAATAACAAGCAATCAAAACTCTTTGAATTAACCTTGATAGTTAAAGCATATTAAAGCTAGCAAATTTATAGACATAAGCTTCTTTTCGGGATTTAGAAATAATAAAATTGTTGTCAAGGCATAAGTGATATCTTTAGTTTGTGGCTAAAATAGAATAGCCAAGTTTACTTGTACCCATCAAAATTATGACTAAACTTTGTGATATAAAAATGTTCGTTTTCACTTATAGTTTTATGGAAAATGATATTTGAGTTGTTATGGACATCATTAACATCATGGGTTAACCAATGTATACCTTAGCAAAATATTTGAGTTGAAAACTTTATTTCACCTCATATTCCATGTACTAGTTTCTTCATACAAAGCATAATTGATGAGTGGCAAGTAGACCCTACACCCAACCATATGAATCACTAAGCATTCACACACGTTCTAGTTGAATTCCATGGACTAATAGCCTTCTAAGTACATTGACAAATCACTAAGCATTCACACATGATTTGGTTAAATTCCATGGACTTATAGCCTTCTAAGTACATTGGTCTCCAGGAAGTGAAACTAATTGTTGCAATTGTTGTCTTCCCAATTACACTTGCGAAATGTAAAGATATGGTTAAGTGCAACTGAGGCATATGTTTTATCATTTTTATCATATGAATAATGTATAAAATAACATAATTAAATTGCTAATTTAATCTAACTAGCTACACCCAACTAATTCTATCATAAGCATCCATTCTCACTTGCCGTACACACCTTGAACACATTTAATGCTACTGGGTTACCAAACGTTAAGCGTTATTGGGATCACCAAGTGCCAAGCATATGTTGAAAGTGGTTGTACTTATGTTCTTAATTAATTGCTATTTAATCTAGCTTAATTTAGCTTAATTACTTAAAACATTAAAGGAAATTGCACAAAACATTAAATGCATGAATAAACAATTAATCTATTTCAAAGTGTTGCAAGGCTTATGCGAAAGCTTGTCTTTATTGCCGCATATATTGCCATGCTTAGGCACAACAATACTTAAATAGAGATCCATACACTCTTTGACTCCTATTCTGGGCACTTAGAAAAATATTCTAATGTTCAAGCAAGAACACTACAAGAGCTCTACTACAGCTATGACAAAAGATGCTATAAACATGACAAGTGAGAATGTATTTATAGGTAAAAATAAACACTGCATTGATGAGGCTATGTCAATGCATCAAATCCCACATCGACGAGGCCTCATTGACGTAACTTAGAAAATGTGACTCATCGTACCCCCACAACTAAATGAAAACTCATCCTGAAGTGAACAAAAGGAAAAAGTTTCTTACAAAATATTTGGGAATGTATGGGATTATTAACATGCAAAATAACACATGAACAACACAACAAAAGCTAAGTTCCCGAGTGTATAGAATTACAATTGATGAGTGGCGAGGTACCCCTACACTCCACCATACGAATACGAGCGTGCACGCGCGATCCGGTCGAACTCCACAGACTAAATGCCTTAACGCCACAAGAAACACTTGGGGTTAATCGTTCGTTGTCTTCCCAGGCTTGCTTGTATGTGTCACGGTGTATGGTTAAGCAAGTCTGAGGTATGTGATTTTTTTGGTATTTTCGGCTTATCTTCTAT
>MNCI01015721.1:269318-297691 GCA_015680685.1 Gnetum montanum | reverse complement strand
AGGCAATGAGATCACTTCATCCATCCATCCACCAGAGTCTATGGTTTCTCTTGGCTTGGAAATGTACAGTTCCCCTCCAATAAGAACTGTAACGAACAGGTGACTGGGCATTTCTCAAACTAAGGAAGGAATCAAGGATTGTAAAGGGTGTGACTTCAAGGGAATTTGATGCTTTTGTGCTGATCATTCTCTTGGGTGCTTGGATGTTTTCTTCTTGAGTTTTCTTACCATTCCAATGTTACACATTCTTCGGAAATTGAGACAATAAAAATAAGAAGTCTTTGCATGGTGTGGTCCCCACGCATAAAAACACAAAACACAAAAAAAAACCCAAAGTGAGGATTCAAAACACACCCCTTAGACGAAATAAAATTTAGACTGCAAGCACTGGTTATGGAACCAAAGTGTTCCCTCTAACTAAGGCCCTTCTCGCTTCCCATTCTCTCCTTTGTTTTGTCGGAATGGTGGTGGCTCTTTGAAGATGCATCCTTGTTATCCAAGTGGATGGTTTAACCAAATGCATTGATGCGACGTCACTGGAAGTGGGTGGTTTGTGCCGGAGTTGGAATGAGATTTGCCAAGTTGCATTAATCATAAAACATCCAAGGGGCTGTACACCACCTTGTCCTTGGGATTCCATTCCATTCTCTTCTCCCCATCCTTCTCTCCATTGTTCACCTCATTGCCAGTTGTATCATTAGTGTATATTTTGGTTGATGCATTGTTTTCTTTTTGGTAAATTCTAGCGGTTAAGACTTTAACTCTTGTTCCAAAGGACATTCCCAGAGCCTATGGACTCTTTGAATGAGGGATTGTCAGGGCATTTAGGACATGAGCCTACTTTGGGGAGGACCCACTGACATTCCTATTTGGAACATCAGTTAACTTCTTTTCCTTAACATTTTGCAATTAATTTTATTTTTGTTCATTTCCATCTTGACATCCATTTCACTGATTCCATAGTTGTCCCTTTTTACCTATCTTTATTACTCTTTTTTCTTTCTCCATTCTAATGCTACCGGAGGTTCGCGATTAGTCATGGGGGTACAGGGCCTGCTTTTTCAATTTTTTTCCTAAGCCCCAGATTTTTTTCATTTTTCTCCTTAACCCCTACACCTTCGGTAGTCATCATCTACATTTTCCCAGATCCATATCAGCCATACCACACCCTAGCCAATGAACCTAAACCGAAGCAAGGTATTATTTACTTAATGATTCAATTACCCTTGCTAATATATGATTGTGTTGTGTGTGCAGATGGCAATCATACAACAACGGAATGGATCTGGAGCAAACACTTGGAATGGAGCAGCGCTGAAGCAGCTATGCAAGGAGTAGAATGGATAATGCGCTTACGGATGGACAACGGAAGGCGCAATCTAGGCATTGGCAGCAGCAAGACTCTTCTCTCTTCTTCTCTTCTATTCTCTCTCCTCTTTTCTCTCAGCTGCCAAATGTGGCCTGATGTCATTGTAATAAGGTGTTCACCCTTGTTGTCATGAACACCAGTTTTGGCAAGTCTTGTAATAAAGACCGTTCACATGTCATCCCATTAGTTCCATTTTCCCTAATAATCCCATACCTACCTGATATCATTGTAAGGAACTCGAGGACGAGTTTTCATTCAGTCATGGGGGTATGATGAGACGCAGATTGCACAAGCCACGATATTAGGTACGCGATATCACGGCCGATGCGATATCGCGTCTTTCCCTGTGATATCGCATACGCGATATCGCGGTCTGCCGCCATATCTATAAATAAGAGGCGGCACTCCCCTCATTTATCATCCTAGGCGTAAAGTAGCAAAGCTCTGGTGGATTGATCACCCCAGAGATAGAATATTTTCCATGTGCCCGTAGTAGGAGTTCCCCAAGTGAACAGTTCTTTATTCGAGCAGCTTTGTACCTGAACGCAAGTTGTGTACGGCAATAAAGATGAGCTTTGCGGATAAACCTTGGAGTGCATGGATAGGTTTAATTAATGTTATTTACTGCTTTCCTAGTGGCGCGGCATGAGTACGACTTGGTTACGAGCATTGACGAACGTGTACGGCTAGCCAAGGAATCGGCTACTCATCGCGAGTAGATTCTCTCAACCCTTTCCTCCTAGAGCATGGGACAAGTACGACTTGATTACGAGCATCTACGGATGTGTACAGCTAGTCAAGGAATCGGCTGTTTATCACACATAGGTTAGTTAAGTGCCTCAGTACGACCGCTTCGAGCACATGCGTTACGTGTGGTGATCCCAGTAACGATTAGCGTTTGGTAACCACAGTTGCACAGTTCAGGGTGTGTACGGTAAGTGGGAATGGATGCTAACGCTAGGACTTAGTGTTGTAGTTAGAGTTAGTTAGTTTCTCAACCCTTCACCCTCATAGCTTAGGAGATAAACCGAAAAATACCAAAAAAATCATATACCTCAGACTTGCTTAACCATACACCGTGACACATACAAGCAAGCCTAGGAAGACAACGAATGATTAACCCCACGCGTTTCTTATGGCGTTAAGGCATTTAGTCTGCAGTGTTCAACCGGATTTCACGTACACGCTCGTATTCGTATGGTTGAGTGTAGGGGTACCTCGCCACTCATCAATAACTAAGTGTAAAACAAAAAGGTGTAAAAAACAAAAAAAGTAGAAAAATTGAGGAGCCATTTATATAGTTAGCATGGATGGTCATCTTCCCCACAACTAAGTTGAAAGGAGGAGATCCAAAAGATTGAGCGAGGTCATCCATCTGATGAGGAGTTTCTTGCACTAGCTTGCATGGGATCATGGAAAGGTTTGACTTATTATGTGTTGATCAACTACTTTTTGTTAGGGCTCTCTAGTTTTTAAATCAACATGGCCCTAAAAGGAAAGGTTTCATAAATGATACAAGGCCCTTCCCACAACATTTAGAACTTAGTTGTTTGAGGTATGTGTGTGGGGTTCTAGTAGAAGACTTTGTCTCTAAGTTGAAATTCCACCTGCCTTATCCTAAGGTCATGGCATTATTTACTGAATGATTTGTGCACTTCATTCAAGGATAGGGCCATCAATTGATTCTCATCTAGCATGTTAAGGTTGATCAATCTCTCTTTTTATGTTAGGCTCAAGTCAAGTTCAAGGTCACAAGCTATTAAAAGTATACAAAGCTTAGATGGAATTGGAAGAGTTGGTAATTTTTTGTACACTAGCTCATAGGGAGAGTAGCCTAGGGAGTTTCCATGTTGAGGGATATGCCTAGAGGGCATCATTAAGTTTTGTGCTCAAGTCTCTCCTATATTTGCTAATTGTTTTATTAATATTTTTGTGATCTCCCTATTGGTAACCTCTACTTAACCATTCACTTGGTGGTGGTAGGATGTTGTTAATTTATGTTAAACCCCTAAGCGTTGCATGAGCTTGTGAAAAGTATCACCTGTAAAATGAGTACTATTATTAGAAATGAGTGCATGTGGAACTCTAAACCTATCTACAACATTTTTTTGTACAAATTGTGTAGCAATGGAAGATGTATAGTCAGCGATGGCTATTGTTTCCATCCATTTCATACAATAGTCAACAATGAATATTATGTACCCATTTCCATTTAACATGGGTATGATGGGATCCATGAAGTCAATGCCTCAAATGTTGAATGGTTCTAGTGGTTAGATTCATTGTTGAGGTCCCTCCATTCAAGCATTCATCCCACCATCTTGTTGACAAAATTCACAAGAGTAGATGAAGTGGTGGACATCCCTAAAGGTTGTTGGCCAATAATACCCTACCATTAGGATTTTAATGGCTATGTGTCTCCCTACATAGTGGCCCACACAAGGACCCTCCTAATCATCTTGGAGAACTCACAGTTGGTTATCATTAGGAACACACCAACAAACTAGGCCATTGGTGCATACCTTATAAAGGTGTTTGTTAATCTCCATGAAGCATTTTCCCTAATGAAGAAATTGTTGTTTTTTCTGATGGTCTAACTCTTGTGGCATCTCTTGAGTAAGAAGATAAGTGAGGATGCCATCATACCATTTTGGTTTAGTGGGCATTTTTTCATTTATTGCATTGGCAAAGAGGAGTTCATCAGAAAATTAATCAAAGAGTGGGCTCTCATCCTCTTTGTTGTCCCATCACAACCAAGACAAGTGATCAACAGTCACATTCTTAGTCCCCTTTTGATCTACCATTGTAAGATCAAACTCTTACAAGATCACTAGCCACCATATGACATGGGGGCTCACTATTGGTTTATTCATCAAGAAGCAAATGGCACTATGATCAATGTGCACAAACACCTTATATCCAAGCATATAGTGCCTGAACTTCTCCAAAGCATACACCACAACCATTAGCTCTTTCTCCTTTATGGTGTAATTGAGCTATGCACCCACAATGCTTTAGCTTGTGTAGTGGATGTAATATGAACATTTTTGATCATCCAACTACCTAATCATAGCTCCCAAGACATACTTTGATGCATCCATCATGACGTGTAATGGACATAATCAATCAGGTGCTCATAGAATTGGAGTGTCTACAAGCTTCTCATTAAGTTGTTGAAATGTCTTTTCACATTCCTTGGTTCATGTGAATATAGCATCTTTCTTTATGAGCTTGACTAACAATTTTATGATCTCAGAGAAACTCTCTATGAATCGTTGGTAGTAGCCAGTGTATCTAAGGAATGACCAAAAATCTTTAACAATTTTTGATTGGTAGGTTATTCCTTGGATGACCTAAATCTTTTTAGTGTCCACCTAAATCCCTACTTGAGAAATTCTATGTCCCACCACAATGCCCTCCTGGATCATGAGATGTCTCTTTTGCCAATTGAGCTAAAGATGATTCTTCACACACCTTTTAAGCACTTGCCCAAGGTAGTCCAAGGCTTGCTCAAATGTAGTGCCATAGGTGGAGAATTCATCCATGAAGACTTTCACTCCACTACCAATCTACTACTAAAAAATGCTTAAGGCAAGGCATTGGAAAGTTGTAGGGGCATTACACAGACCAAAGGGTATTTTACAATATGGAAAAGTCCCCTAAGGACTTGTGAATGTTATTTTGGGTTGATCCTTGGGTAAGATATGAATTTGGTTATAGCCACTATAACCATCCAAAAAGCTATAAGAGTAATGTCCAGAAATAGTGTCAAACACCTAGTCCAAAAATGCCAATGGAAAATGATCTTTGAACATTGCAATGTTCAACAACCTAAAATCAATACAGACCTATTACTTGTGATCTTATTTAGCATAATTTCAAGAGGGCTATTCCACTCACTATCTGTAATTGGATAGATGAACCTCACCTTGAGGAGTTGTTCAATTTCCTCTTTGATGATCTATTTCAATTTGGGGTTTAGCTGTTGTTGCAACTACATCTTTGGATTCATAGCCAGATCAGTATAGATGCTGATGAGTTGTGAATTGGCCACATCAATGAGGCCTTGTTTACTAGGCCCCATCAATTGGGCTATATTGACTAGGCCTCATCTACACATCATTTGATGCATTGACATGGCCCCATCGATGTAGGGTTTGTTCTTGCCTATAAATATGTGTCAAACCAATTATGTGTAGGCATCATCTTGTCATAGTTGTAGTGAAGCTCTTATAGTTTTTACATTTGAGAGTTAGAATATTTTCCTAAGTGCTTGTAGTAGGAGTCATTGAGTTTATGGATCTTTATTCGAGCATTGTTCTACCTGAGCACGATAGTGTGTGTGGTAATAAAGATAAGCTTCTTGATAAACCTTGTAGCATTCTGGATAGCTTAAATATTTTATTCATGCATTTAATGCTTTCAGTTATTTATTCAATGTTCCTTAGTAATTAAGCTAATTAAGTAATTAAGCAAGATAAGCTAAATAGTGATTAACTAAACACATAAGTATGACCGCTTCGAGCATGCATATGATGTTCTTTGAGTATGTGTATGACATTTGGTAATCCCAACAACACTTAAAGCTTGGTAACCTAGTAATGTTATATGTGTTCAACATGTGTATGACAAGTGGAACCAAATACTTATGTTAGGACTAGTTAAACAATAGTCAGCCAATTAGATTAAAGTAGGCATTAAATTACTTTATTCTCTATCCTATTTATTATAAGCACTAAAATTATAAAATATAAAATGATAAAAATCATGTGCCTCAATTACACTTAAACTATACTATTAAGATTCACAAGTGTAGTTGGGAAGACATCAAATGTTCTCAATGTCCAGTTTACTTTCTAGAGAACTAGTGCATTGGAAAACTATAGAGTCTGTAGAATTTAACCAAATCAAGTTGAATGCTCTGTGATTCATATGGTTGAGCGTAGGGGTACTTTGTCACTCATCATTGGTGCCATTGCTAGGGACTCTTTTTGTTGAAACGTGTGTTGTCTAGGATTAGTAAACATCATTAACATCATTGAATGAACCCTAAGGTCAACATTATTCTCATACATCATATAACCACATAAGCACATTGATATTTTATTTTTTTGTAAAATGCCTTCTTCTCATAAGTGTGATGATGCTAAACCATTGATCCCTCAAGAATTCAAGGCCATATATAATCATCTAGATGATTATGTGCCTGATTTCACCTTCATCCAACATTAAGATGAACAATTGCAATGGCATGACATAGAAGGTAACATTGTAATGCCTCCCAATCGATCTATGCCTATGATGCTAATTCAAACTCTTAAGAAGTTTGGCATCCACGATCTTCAAGAGGAGTATGTTATGCATGATTATTGATGAGTGAAAAGGTACCCCTATGCCCAACCATATGAATCACAGGCATTCATGTGTGATTCGGTTGAATTCCATAAACTAGAATTACTAAGTACACTAGAGCTAAATAGTGTGTGCATGTTGTTCATTCATTGTCTTCCCAATCCCACTTGTGGAATGCAATTGTATGGTTAAGTATGACTAAGGCATAGGATTTTTATTATTTTGTGTTTTTTTATGGAATTACTCACCTAGAACAAGAATAAAAGTAAGAGTGATTAAAAGTAAGAGCGATTAATTGCTAAGTAAACTATAGCCTAATCTAGCCTAACATAACTAATTGTTCCCTTCCCAAGCACATCTTGAACTTTGTGCAAACACTACTGGGCTATCAAATGCTAATCGTTTCTAAGCTACCAAGTGTCACACGTATGCTCAAAGGGGTTGTGCTTGTGTATTTTAATGATTTACTTGATTGATCAAAATTAACTACTACATTAATGACATTAATGTAAATTGCATGAAATCACAATATATAAATGCATAAGAAAGAAAATCTCAAGTGTTGCAAGGAATAGATCAAATAGTTCATCTTTATTACCAACACAACAGTGTGTTTAGGTACATCAATGCTTGAATAAAGATTGGTTCACACTTAGATCTCCTATTGTGGGCACTTGAAAAATATTCGAACTCTCAAATGAATAAATTGCAAGAGTTTTGCTACTTGACTACCAAAAACTTACTTCCAATTGTATGCCTGGGCCTTGTGTTTATAGACCCAAGAGTAACCCTGTGATATCAAATGTACGATATTGCATCTTGGGCCATGATATCACATACCCAATATTGTGTACCCAATATCATGGCCTTCCCAATATCAGAGCATTGACAAACATGATTTATCATACCCCCACAACTGAATGAAAACTCATCCTCAAGTACAGAAGAATAGGAACAAGTCATTTACAAAATATATTAGGGAGTGTGGACTTATTTGTTTGACATGCAGAGTGACACAGAGAAAATAAACAAATACAAAAGTGCTTGAGCATACAATATTACATTTGTGTATAAAACTGGGTCTTCATGACAATAGGAAAGAACACCAATGGATCCAAAGGACATCCAACCCCTCTTGGCAATAGAATAATGAGGGAGAGGTAGAAGAGGTCCATCAGTTATGAACAATCTCTTGCGAGTGATATGGTTGCATCCTCCTTGGTGATGACAATCCCGCTTCTAGTCCATGCTTCCCATTGCAATCACAACAAAACCAAGGATTAGTATATATAGTGCAACAGATAATGGTTGAATACCTTATCTTGTCGGTGATTTTATCTAGCCAGGTTATGATTGTGATAGATTGGTTGCTTGATGTTGATAGTGGAAAGACTGATGAATGGGTTAAGTATGAGAAGTGATCCATAAAATTCAAAAAAAGCTTAACACAAGGAATAATGGAAAGAGGGTGTTTACAACAATAAAAAGGAGTTCATCACAAATAGTTGTGAAGGTTTGTACAATTGGATGACATGGATGAGGTAAATAAATACAAAGAATTTGATTGTGACAATGTCTACAGGTAAAGAACTTAACTTAATCAAACTAAAAGATATGCAAGTGGGTCCTCCCCAAAGCAGGAATAGGCCTTTTATGCCCTTGCATAACTTCAAACCAAGGAGTCCGTGGGCACCATGGATGATTAATAGTTACATAAAGTTAAGTACAAAAAATCCAAAAGTGACCAACTAAGAAACTCGACACATCAAACCAGAACATTGAATCAAAACATGAAACCAACAATGAGGTGAGGCATGAAAAGCATAGATGGATGATAGAGAGAGTGGAATGGAGTTCCTAATTATGGTAACATGTAGTCACTTGTGGAGTTTGTGATTAAATGACTTGGTAGGATCCATCCTCAGTCTAGATGAAAACCAACCACTTTCAGTGACTTCACATTGACATTCTAAGGCTAGTCCATTCCCTGAGACACAAGAATGCTCCCACAAAACAACCACCATTCCAAATTGGAGTGAAGGTAGGAAGTGAGAAAGGGCCTTAGTTAGAGGAGACAAGACAAGTCTCATAACCAGTGCTTGTAGCCATTTTATTTGGTCTAAGGGGTGTATTTTGAATTCCCATGTTTTTTTTTCTAAATGGGAACCACACCATGCAAAGACCCATGTGTTTTTCGCATTTATTTTATCAAAGGGGTGTGCTTTGAATCCTCATCTCTATTTTTTTTGAATGAGGACCATACCATGCATTTGAATGAGGATCATACCATGCAAGGACTTAGTTGACTTCCTATTATGAAATGACGTAGAACAGTGAGAAGCTTATGAGAACACTCCTGCACATAGGACAAGAGAAAAACACAAAGAATACTACATCCCTTTGAAGCCACACCCTTTCCAAACCTTTGATTCCTTCCCAATTCCAGAAACTACACAAGTCACCAATTTATTAATGTTGCATTAATGAAGAAGAGACTACACACTTCCAAAACAAGGAAAACCATAAAGCATGTGGATGGGTGGATGATGTGGACTCACTACCTATTACATGAAAAGAAACCATGTCCCAGTCATCAATAACAACATTCAAAGTCAAAAACTAGACATCAGCAATCAAATTACAAATGAAGCATACCACCATTGAGTAGTGTATTACCATTATACCTGCCACCTTATTAGTAGAAAAAGTAGAGAAACACATCAAACACAATCAAACATAACCATAAAAGAAAGTAAAAGAGTATATAATAAATGTTAAATATATTAACGATGGTGTAAAATAAAAACTAAGAGAAGACCAATAACCTTAAAAATACAAATATGTAAACTAGAAAATGTAAAACAAAGAAGATGAAAACAACAAGTTGTAAAACCAAAAATGTGGAAATCAAAAAAGTTAAAAGACTGAGGAGCCACAAGAGGTTTTAGTATGGATGGCCATCTCCCCCATGACTAAGTTGAAAGGAAGAGATCCGAAAGATTGAGCATGCTTGTCCATCTGACAAGGTGTTCATTACATTGGTTGGCTTGGGCTCATGGAAAGGCTTTATTTGTTCAATGTTGACTAGTTGTTTCTTATTTGGGTTATCAGGTTTGTAGATGATCATGGCCCCAGATGAAAAAGTCTCATCTATGATGTAAGGTCCTTCCCACAATTTTTGAAATTTGGTTCATTGGGGTACATGTGCAAGATTCCAATAGAGAACCTTGTCTCCTACTTGAAACTTGAATTTTCTTATTTTGAGATCATGACATTTCTTGTTGAATGCCTTATGCATTTTGTTGGATGACAAGGCCATTAACCGATTTTTTTTCTAGCAAGTTAAGGTTCATCAATCATTCTTTCTATGCTAGACTTAGATTTAGTTCAAGGTCAAAGGCTATAAAGAGTGTACGAAGCTCAGATTGGATGGGCAATGTTGGTAGTTTTTTGTACATAAGCTCATAGGGAGAATAACCTATGGGAAGCTTCCATGTGGAGTGATAGGCCCTAAAGGCATCATTTAATTTAGTGCTCCAATCCCTTTAGTGTTTGCTAATGGTACACATTAAGATTTTTGTAATCTCCTGATTAGTGACCTTAGCTTGACCGTTGGCTTGGGGGTGATATGGTGTTGTGAGTTTATGTTCAACCTCCAAGCATTGCATTAGTTTCTAGAAAGTGGCACTTGGAAAATGAGTTTCATTATTAGAAATTAATGCACGAGGTACATCAAACTTGCTTACGATGTTTTGTTATACAAATCGAGTAGTAGTGGTACATGTACAGTTGGTGACAGATGTTGCTTCTGCTCACTTGGTACAATAGTCAACTGTGACTATTATATATACCTTTTCATTTGATAAAGGTGTGATAGGACCCATAAATTCAATGCCCCAAATATCGAATGGCTCAAGAGTTTGTATCCATTATTGTGGCCCCTCCAGTCGAGTTGTCATTCCACCATCCCTCTAGCAACAATCACAAGCGCAAACAAATTGGTGTGCATCCTTGAAGATTGTTGGCCAATAATACCCTGCTATGAGGATTTTTATGGCCATGAATCTCCCAACATAATGGCCCCCATAAGGACCTTCTTGAGCATCCTGAAGAACATGCAGTTGATCTGTATCAGGGATACACCAACATACCAAGCCATCGGGATAAACCTTGTAAAGGTTTTCATGAATCTCCATGAAATGTTTGACCTGGTGAAGAAATTGTTATTTCTTTCTAGTATCTAGCCCTTGCGATAGTTCTTGCTTGAGCAGATAAGTGAGGATAGTATCATATCATTTGGTTCATCAAGCATTTATGCATTAATAGCACCTGCAAGGAGAGATTCATTAGGGAATTGGTTAGATAAAGGGCTCTCTTTCTCCTTGTCATCTCATCTTAGTCATGATAAGTGATCTACGACCACATTCTCCACACCTTTTTGATCTACCATCATGAGATTGAACTTGTGCAAAATCACAAGCCACCGTATGACACGAGGGCTCACCATTAGTTTATTCATCAAAAATCAGATGACACTATGATCTGTGTGCACAAACACTTTGTAGCCAAGCACAAAGTGCCTGAACTTCTCTAAGGTGAACGCCACTGCTATCAACTTCATTTTTGTGGTGCTGTAGTTTAGTTATGCACCTACAATGCTTTAGCTTGTGTAGTGAATGTAATATGGACATTTTTTATCATCCATCTACATAAGCACTACCCCCAAAGCATAATTTGATGCATCAGTCATCACATGAAACAATCTGAACCAATCTAGTGCTTGAGGAATGGGGGTTTCAACAAGCTTTTGCTTTAATTTCTAAAATGCTACTTCACATGTAGGGGTCTAGCTGAATGATGCATCCTTCTTTGTCAATTCTACCAATAGCTTGGCAATTTTGGAAAAATTCTTGATGAATCACCAGTAGTAGCCAACATGGCTAAGGAATGACTAAACTTCTTTTGACTATTTTGGGTTGGTAGATTATTCCTTGGATCACCCTTATTTTTTCAAGGTCCACCTTGATTCTTGCTTTTGAGATGCAATGCCCTAAGATTGTGGCTTCCTGGACCATAAGATGGCTCTTTTGCCAATTGAGCTAGAGGTTTGTTTTAACATATTTCTTCAACACTTACTCAAGATGATCCAGGGCTTTCTTGAACATAGCTCCATAGGTATAAAAATTATCCATAAAGACTTTTACCTTGCTACCGATCTGTTGTTGGAAAATGCTGAGAACTAATCGTTGAAATGTGGCTGGGGCATTACATAGATCAAATGGCATCTGACGGTAAGCAAAAGTTCCCCAAGGACTTTTGAAAGTTGTCTTTGCTTGGTCCTCTAATGTAATCCAGATTCTATTATAGCCACCATAACCATCCAGAAAGTTGTAATAATAGTGCCTCGAAATGGTGTCCAACACTTGGTTGAAAAAAGGCAATAGAAAATGATCCTTGAAAGTTGTCATGTTGAGTAGCTAAAAGTCAATGCACATCCACCATTTGCCTCCTTTCTTTGGTACAATCACAAGTGAACTAACCCACTCACTATCTGCAATAGGGTAGACGAATCCTACTTTGAGGAGTTGTTTAATCTTCTCTTTGACAATCTATTTTAACTTGGGATTCAAATGCCATTGTGGTTGTCATTTTGGCTTGACAGTGGGGTCAATGTATATCCGGTGTTGGCATATTCTTGAATCTATCCCAGTAAGTTCAAAATATGACTAGGCAAAGGATATTGACCATTTTTTCATAACTTTTATCAACCTTTTCTTTTTTTGTATAGCAAGTTTGGCATTAATGATAACTAGTCTCCCATTTTTCAAAAATATGTACTTTATTCTAACTGGTAGTGTCTTCAATTCAAGGGGCTCTTGTTTAAAATTGTCAGGAATTTTTAGCTCACCCCAATTAACATCATCACTTGCTCTGGAGAGCTAGTGATGAACTTGCTCAAGTTCATCCATACTTGCAACATATTCATACATTAGGCCCTCAGTAGGTTCCATGCATAATGTATTGCTGCTAACATCAGCTGTTAGCCACTAGGTGCCCTCTTATTTTGTGGTTTTTGCGTACAAACATCTCTAGATATTAGCTTTTGGTGCACACTACTTGCATGCAAAGATAGAGGTTTGCTTTACTGACCATAACTTCTACACAAAATGGCACCCTAAATCAATGTACACAATACATGGAACTCTCTTCTTCTTGATCTTTCCAAATTCATTTTCTTTTGATATTTCTAAGGAAAGATCTCTAATGCCCATTTTGGCATCAATAGTACTTAGCCATGCCCTTCCCTTACAATTCTCCACATTGATTACCAGATAATTAGTGGGATATGACCACCCATAAATAGTAGTGACAATGTCCTCAACCAATTCCAATGGAACAGTGATGGATTGGTCCACCAGTTATAGGAAAATGTTGCTCTTTTTCAAGGGAGGAAGGTTCCACATTGTGTACATCTCAGGTGAGATCAAATTAACATTAGAACCAAAGTCAAGAAGAGCTTTACAAGGCTTATTCCCAACAATTTGCAAGTAAACTAGGAGACTCCCGGGATCAGTTAATTTTTTGGGCAAGTTACTAGCTTAAATCCAATTGGATACAGCATGTGTTAGCATTACAACATGGATTTGAGAAGGATTTTGGTTTGAAGGGAACTTAGATAGAGGCAAAATAGAGGAAGTTGGAGGAGCAGGGTTACCAACCATCGATGTGTTCGAGGGCTTTGGTGGACTATGGGTTCAGAAGAAGGGTCTTTTCTTTGTTCGTGATTTCGACCCACTTGATGGGTTAACTGATTGCAAATTAACTACCTTGTAGTGTTTCTTTGCTGTGGTTGTACAAGCAATTCACCCTGCATGGATGGAGTAGGTGGTAGCCATGTAGGAGGTGGAGGAGTAGGTGCAAGGATAGGAGGTACATGAGGGTAGTAGGTGGCATCCCTCCTTGAATAAGGAAATTGGTATGTTTTAGGAGGTTAGTGGTGAGGTTGGTAAGTAGTGACATGACCAGAGGAGTCCCTTGGAGATGAAGGTTCTTGAACATAGTAATCGTAGGGATTTGGTTGTTGGTAAAGGTACCGCTACCTTGGAGGTGGTAACAACCACGATTGTGGTTACTACTACTACTGGTACAATTCATAGAGTTGTGAAGGAGTTCCACTTGGATAATATTTCTATGGTTGGTGGAATTATCAAGGATTTCCTTATGGATAAGGCAATATTTTGCGTGTTTACCTTTGTGCAAGTCGTGGATGTAAGGCATACACCCCAGATTCTTCAAGTGTTATACAACTAGACAACATCCCTTAGGATGTTCATACTGGCAAACATCACATCCACCATCATTATCTAAATTGCTATCCATAACCATCTCTATTGTAGCCATTTTACCTTTACCCTTAGATATGGTGCGTTTAGCTTCCTTACATGTTTAACTCTCTCACTTACTACTTTGCTCTTTAGACTCTTCAACAATTTTTAAAATGGCTTGAAACCTATTGTCCACAGAGTCCCATAACTAATCAACCTTAGCTATGATTTCTAATTGCAATTTCTTGAATGGCAAGGTTTTCTAATTAACCACCTCATCTTTGATGAATTCATCTTCACTATCACAAAATTGAACCCTCTTTTTTTTTAAATAGAAGGATCCCTATTGTATTCTTCTGCACTTTCATGTTTTCTCAATTCTCCCTCCTCCTTGGCTACCTACTTAATTAATTTTTGAATCCGATAGATGCTTAACTCTATCAATCTCCCTTGGGCATAGACGCCAAGGGTTTTCTTGGTTTTAGACCACAACCTATCTCTGATATGGTGAAGCTGATCAAGTTGAGAGTATCCATGGTTGAGACACCTATGCAATAGAGAGTAGTATCAACCAATAGCAACATCGAAGGGCTCATAATTCCCTTGTTTTCATCCTTGAATTTTTTTTCTTAAATTGGATACTTGGGAGTACGTTTGATATTTGTCATTGAATAATTCCAACACTGTACTCCATAGCGTGATTGATTCTAGCTCCAAGGATTAATACCAAATTTTTGCTTCTTTTATGAGTGTCCTTGGAAATAATTTCAACTTTTGCTAGTCATTTTCAATATTCTACAAAGCACATGCATCCTGGAAGGCCTGAAGATGATTTTGTAGATTAGCATCATATCCTCCCTCAAATTGAGGAATGTTGTTCATATCTAGCCTCTTTATCCTACTATCCTTCACGTGCCTTATTGGAAACATCACAACCTCTGCAATATTCAATATGCCTTGAGTCATAATTAGAGGTTCATCAAAGCCATGATGGTGGTGCCTATGATGTTCCCTACTAGCCCTTCTTTCTTGATGATGGACCTCTCTAGATTTCCCACATCTTCGATCACAACTTTCCTGATGGTCCCATCAATCACCTCCATCATGATTATTTCTTCTACAACCATGATTTGAACCAAATGAAGAAGAAGACAACAACAATGAAGGGGAAGAAGAAGGGGAACTTGCCCTATGCTGACACCTTTCCCTACTAGTTTGATGCTCATGATCATGATCATGATCATGATCTCCTTTGTTCCCCTTTTCCTAACTTGCTTCTCTAGATCCATTTTTGTCATTGGATCCATTTTGACTAGAGCCTAGATTATGGATTATGGATTTTACATTCTGGTTGAGGGCTCCTTGAATAAACTTAAAGAGAGGAAAATCACTAAAGAAGTGGTCACCTTCATCAATTGGGCCAAGTGGAGGTGGAAAGATATTTGACCCCTTGCCCTTCACAAGCTCGTACTAGTGCTCTAGCTGTTGATTCCTTAATTTTTACACTTCAGTGGGATGATAATCCCTTGAGTTGGGATCACACATCTTGTATTCTCCATGGAGATGTTGAAGCTCATGTTGTGCCAGCATTAGCTAGAGCATTACTAGAATAGATCAATTAGGTGGCAACATAACGTTACCTTCAATATCACACCACCGCATTAGTTCATCTTAATGTAAGATGAAGGTAAAGTCTAGTACATACTCATCGGGATGAGCATATACCACCCAGTACTGTTGAGGCACCTAACCTTCCTTGGGTGGAGATGGGCTCCTATGAGAAGAAGAAATTTCATGTTAATAAACAGTGTGCAGTTGAGATTTAAATTAGTGATAATAATTTTTGTTTTTGTAGGATTTGACTCTGGGGGTTCAAAAGACAAGGTTACTAAGTTTCACTAGATTTAGATAGCACAATCCCTGGCAACGATGCCAATGATGAGCAATAAGGTACCCCTACATCCAACCATATGAATCATAAGTGTTCACATGTGATCTGGTTGAATATCACAGACTATAATTACTAAGTACACTAAAGTTAAACAATGTGTGTGTGTGTTTTGTTCATTGTCTTCCCAGTCCCACTTGTGGAATGCAATTGTATGGTTAAGTGTGACTGAGGCATAAGATTTTTATTATTTTATGTTTTTATGGAATTACTCACCTAGAACAAGAGTGATTAATTACTAAGCAAACTATAGTCTAATCTAACCTAACACAAGTAACCGTTCCCACTTCTTGGACACATCTTGAACTTTGTGTAAACACTGTTGGGTTATCAAACGCTAATTGTTTTTGAGCTACCAAGTGTCACACATATACTTGAAGTTTTCGTGCTTGTGTATTTTAATGATTTACTTGATTGATCAAAAATAAATATTGCATTAATGACATTAATGTAAATTACATGAGATCACAATATATAAATGCATAAGAAAGAAAATCTCAAGTGCTATAAGGAATGGATCAAAGAGTTCATCTTTATTACCAACACAATGGTATGCTCAGGTACATCAATGCTTGAACAAAGATTTGTTCACACTTAGATCTCCTACTATAAGAACTTAGAAAATATTCTAACTCTCAAATGAACAAACTGCAAGAGTTTCACTACATGACTACCAAAAACTTACTTCCAATTGTGCACCTGGGTGCTGTATTTATAGAATCAGGAGTAACCTTGCGATATCAAATGTATGATATCACATCTTGGGCTGTGATATCACATACCTAATATTTTGTACCTGATATTATAGCCACCCCGATATCGGAGCATTGAAAAACATGATTTATCAATTATGACTACCGGGACTATCATCCCACTAAAATACAACATTGGAGAGATCAACACCAAGAGAAGAAACATGAGTTTGTGAAAGGGAAAATGGTTTACCAATCCCTTGTTCATGCTTAACAAAGATGACAATGAGGATCCTCCCTTTGGGGGCTCTCAACATGAAAATTCTCTAATCCTTATTACTGGTAATATGAAAGTGGCCCTGAATCTTTAGTCCACTATCAACAATCCTAATTTAGGTAAAGATGGTAGTTAAGGTAGGGGCTCAGACAAGCATTAAGATGATAAGAAACCTAATGAATGTGGCCATGATAATGGAAGGGGAGTTGGCAGATACCATCATGGTGGTAGTCCTCCTTCCTCTTTGCCCTCTTCGTCTGCATCTTTTTCTTCCTCTTCTTCTAGTTCTAAAAAATGCTATAGAAGGAACAAACATAATGGAGATGAATAACGAGACAATAATACTGACCATCATGCCCATAATGAACAAAAGGGTAATAAGGGACATCATCAATAATAATGAAATAATGATGATGATGAGCCTTTGTTGGCAACTTGAAGCATGATTACAATTGCAAAGGTAGTCAAGATCCCAACTAGGCATGTGAGAAATAGTCGAATCAAGTGCTTAGACATGAATAATATCCCAAGATTTAAGGGGGGATATAACTTTGATTCACAAAACCATCTACAAGCCTTTCATGATGTCTACACCTTACAAAACATAGAAAATGACTGGCAGAAATTAAAGGTATTTCCTAGGAATCTCATCAAAGAGGCAAAAAGCTAGTATTGATCCTTGCAACTAGAATCCATTTGCAAATGGAGTACCATGCTAGAACAATTTAATGACAAATACCAAATGTACTTTAGAGTGTCTAATCTGAGAAGGAAAATCCAAGGCTAGAAAAAGGGAACACATGAACCCTTTTATGCCACCATGGATAGAATTATTCTCTCTTATACTGATGCCCTAGCCATGGTAATTCTTAGAGGGAAAAACTCTGTCACATCATAGATGGGCTTAGAGTAGAACCTATGGGGTTTATGCCTAAGGGAGACTGTCCAAACTAAGAGCTCATTAGATCCAAAGGCTAATAGACCAAGTAGCAAAAGAAGATGGTAAATTGTGAAAGCAAGAAAGTTCAAAAGAATATAATAAGGACCCTTCCATTAGGGAAAGAAAGGTCTGATTCTATGATGAGGAGAAGTCACCACTCGACAAGTTGGTGAATAGGAAAACCTTGCCCATCCAAAAATCTATTTCTAATATTTTAGCAAAGGTTGATAAATTATAGAACTCTTTGGATGAAAAATTCCAAATTTCTATGAAGATTGTTGAAGAATCCAAAGAGTAAAATAGTAATCATAATCACAGGAGGTAGAAAGAAGCTAAATGTACCTACCAAAGAGGTAAGGGCAAAGCTGTTACAGTAGAAGAAGTTGTGAAGACAAACTCTAATGATGATGTTGGATGTGACATTTTCCAATATGACCATCCTAAGGGACGTTTTTTTGTGGTGTCACACTTATAAGATTCTGGGGTGTATGCACTAAATCCTCAACTAGCAAGAAGGTAATCACTCAGATGATTACTTTATCCTCAAGGTAATCCAAGGTAGTTCTACCAACAACAACACACTTACTATCCAACTGGAGCTCCATATCAACCGTATGAGTAATACTAACTGTGGCATCAACCACAGTCATGTGAAATGCCACCACCAAGATAGTAGTACACTTATAGGCAACCAAATTCATATGGGTACTATGTTCAACAACTCATTTTTCCATGAAGCTCTACTAGCTACGCCTCATTCCAACATCACTATTATCCTCCAAAGTACCATCGAACTCATTCACTATCTACTCAAGGGGAGCCCTCATATCCATACCATCCTCTACATCTATCTACACACATCCCTCCACCCTTAATCCAATTACCTCCTGCTTCATCCATGTAGGGAAAAATGCACCTATAGCTATAATAACAGAATTCTACAAGGGTTGTGAGTTTACAACTGGCCTTCTAGCCAAGTGGTTCAAATAATTGATCTAGGAAATGACCAATTTTCTGACCCAACAATCATCCCAAAGCCTCATAACCTAATGCGGCTAGTCACCCTATATCTCTAGCACCCTCAGCCTTTGCATCAAACACATTCAAGAGTCCTTCAAACTAAACGTTGCCTCAGATCCACACTGTGATGTTAACTCATGTTGTCTCTAATTGGATCAAGGCTAGGAACCTTCCCATGAAGAAATCTGACATAGGAAGTCCTCTTATTTACTTAAAGATCACTAGATAAGAGCCATGCAAGGCTCTTCTTGATTTTGGTTCCATTATCAATTCCATCTCCTATGACATGTACAAGTCCTAGACCTGACCACCTCTCAAGAAGAGTAATATCCATTTGGAATTGGTAGACTAGTCAATTACTATCTCTTTGAGATAAGTGGAGGACATTGTAACTACAATTAGTGGATGATCCTATATGGTTGATTTTCTAGTGATCAAGGTAGAAAATTGCAAAGGTGATTTCCCCATCATTATGGGACGTGCATGGTTAAGCATTGTTGATGCATGAATGGGCATCAAAGACCTCTCCTTGGAAATATTCAAGGAAAATGAATTTGGATGACTCAAGAAAAAGTGAGTCCCATGCATCGCATACAATGATAATGGGTGCAATTGAGTGTAGAAAATATGGTTCATTAAAAGAACATTCATTAAAGTATGCAATTAGTGTGCACATGAAACTAATATCCAAAAGTGTTTGTACGTAGCAGCACAAAATAGGAGGGTACCCAGTGGCTGACATCTAACTCTGATAATAGCACACTATGCATAGAACCTACTAAGAGCTTGACATGTTCTTATGTTGAGGGCATGGATGAGCTTGAACAAGTTCATCACCAACTCTCTAATGATGAAGTTGATGATACCTATTGCGAAGAGTTGGAAATCCTTGATAATTTCAAGCTAGAGCCCATAGAGTTAAAAACTATACCAACAGATATGGATTATGCATTTTTTAAAAATGACAAGTTGATTATAATCAATGCAAATATTGCTTCCAAACAAAAAGACAAATTGTTGGAGGTGGTCAACAAATGGCCAATAGCCTTTGCTTGGTCATATCCTAAGCTAATTGGAATTAATCCAAGGATATGCCAACATAGTATCTACATAGATTAGGCCATGAAGCCAAGAAGGAAATAGTAGAGGTGACTGAATCCCAAGTTAAAGAAGATCATCAAAGAGGAAATAGAACAACTCCTTGAGGTGGGCTTTATCTATCCCATTGTAGATAGTGAGTGGGTTAGCCCACTCATAATAGTGCCAAAGAAAGGTGGTAAGTGGTAGGTCTACATCAACTTTAGGTTGTTGAATATGACAACATTTAAGGATCATTTCCCATTGTTATTTGTGGACCAAGTGTTGGATACTATATATGGGCATTGCTATTATAGCTTCTTGGATGGTTATAGTGGCTATAACCAGATCTAGAATGCACTAGAAGATTAGGCCAAAACAACATTTACAAGCCCTTGGGGAACTTTGGGAACTTTTTCATATTGCAATATGTCATTTGGTTTGTGTAATGCCCCTACAACATTTCAACACCTAGTCCTTAGTATTTTTCAACAGAAAATTGGTAGTAGGATATAAGTCTTTATGGATGACTTCTCTANCTGATCATTCATTGGATACATTGGCTACTATTAGAGGTTTATAGAGAATTTCTCTAAGATCGTAAAGCCATTGTTCGAGCTTATAAATAAAAATATGCCCCATTCATTTGGACCAAGGAATATGAACATGCATTCCAACAGCTAAAGGAAAAACTTGTAGAAACTCCATTCTATGAATACCAAATTGGTCCAAACCATTTCACATAATGACATATGCATCTAATTATGCCTTGGGGGCCATGCTTACTTAGTTGGATGATAAGAAAAGTCCATACTACATCCATTGCATAAGTAGAAGCATTATGGATGCATAGTTAAATTACACCACAATTGAGAAAGAGCTAATGGTAGTGTTGTATGCTTTTGAAAAGTTCAAGCACTATGTGCTTGGCTATAAATTTTTTATGCACACAGATCACAGTGCTATCTACTTCCTAATGAAGAAGCCAATAGTAAGCCCCTATATCATATAGTGGCTTGTGATCTTGCAATAATTCAATCTCACAATGGTATATCAGAAAGGAATTGAGAATGTGGTTGTTGGCCACCTCTCTTGGTTAATATGGGATAATAAAGAGGAGAGTCCACTCTCTGATCAATTTCTAGACAAACTCCTCTTTACAAGAGAAATAAATGATTAAGTGCGCACATAATTAAAATGGTATAATGGCACCCTCACTTACCTTCTCACTCAAGAGATTCCACAAGATCTGGACTTTAGGAAAAAATAATAGTTTCTTCATTAGGCTAAGTACTTCATGAAAATCAACGAACACCTTTACAAGGTGAGTGCCAATGGCCTGGTTCATTAGTGTGTCCCTGATACAGATCAATTGCACATTCTCTAGGATGCTCATTGGTGTGTCCCTAATATGAATCAATTGCAAAGTCCAACATGCTGGGAGATGCATGACCATAAAAATCCTAATGGCAGGATACTATTGACCCATAATTTTCAAGGACACCCACTAATTTGTCTAATCTTGTGAGCACTGTCAATGAGATGGTGGGATGACCACATAAATGGAGGGTCCTCAATAATGGATTCAACCATTAGAACCCTTTGACATATGAGGCATATACTTCATGGGTCCCATCACACCTATGTCCAATGGAAAGGCATATTTCATCATATTAGTTGACTACTGCACCAAATGGGTAGAAGCAACAACCATCACCTATTGTACATCATTCACTACTACTTGATTTGTATAACAATATATTGTAAATAGGTTTGATGTGCCACGTGCACTAATTTCTGACAATGAAACCCATTTTACAAGTGCCACCTTTTGAAAGTTGATGCAATGCTTGGGGGTTGAACATAAATTAACAACACCCTATCACCCCCAAGACAATAGTCAAGAAGAATTCACCAATAGGGAGATCACAAATATCCTAACAAGGACTATAAGCAAATATAGGAGAGATTGGAGCATAAAACTCAATGATTCCCTTTGGGCCTATTGCTCCATGTAGAAACTCCCCATAGGCTATTCTCCTTATGAGCTTGTGTACAAAAAACTTTCAACAATTCTAGTCCAATTTGAGCTCTATATACTTTCAATAGCCTATGACTTGGACCTTAACCTAAGCCTAGCACAAAGAGAAATATTGATCAACTTGAATGTGCTAGATAAAAATTGATTGGTGGTCCTATCTTTGAATGAAGTGCATAAGGCATATAACAAGAAGCATCATGACCTTAGAATATGGAAAGTAAAATTTCAACTTGGAGATAAGGTTCTCTACTAGAATCCCACACATGTACCCCAAAAAACAAAGCTCCAAACATTATGGAAGGGACCTTATATAATTGATGAAACCTTTCCCTATGGGGCCATGTTAATATACAAACCTAATAGTCCACACAAAAAGTAGTTGGTCAACATCCAACAAGTGAAACCTTTCCCAAATCCAAGACAAGCTAGTACAACCACTACTTCATTACATGGAAAACCATGCTCTATATTTCACATCTCCTTTCAACTTAGTCATGGGGGAGATGGTCATTCATGCTAACCATACACATGGCTTCTTAGTTTTTCACTTTTTTTTATACTTTGTTGATTTTTACCTCTTTTTGGTTTTTCATTCTATTAATTTTCTTGATTTTTGTTTTACAACATCATTTGTAAGCTTTGTCTTTCTTGAATACTCTATACTTTCTTATATATTTTACTTTATTTTTGTGTATCTTTTCATTATTTTTGCTAATAAAAGTCCTTTATTACCATAGGACATGGTGCCAATGTTGTTGTTTACTAATGGTGGTTTGTGCTTAATATTTTGATTTCTAATGTTTGGTTTCTGATGAGTGGCGAGGTACCCATACACTCAACCATACGAAACGAGCGTCGCACGCGTGATCCGGTCAAACTCCGCAGACTAAACACCTAAACGCCCCATGGAACACTTGGGGTTAATTATTCGTTGTCTTCCTAGACTTACTTGTTGTTGTCACGGTGTATGGTTAAGTAAGTCCGAGGTATATGATTTTTTTGGTATTTTACAGTTTTCTCCTATGCTAAGAGGTAAAGGGTTGAGAAACTAAAGCTAATTCTAACTACAGCACTAAGTCCTAGCGTCAGCATCCATTCCCACTTGCTGTACACACCCTGAACTGTGCAACTGTGGCTACCAAACGCTAATCGTTACTGGGATTACCACACGTAACGCACGTGCTCGAAGCGGTCGTACTGAGGCACTTAACTAACCTAAGTGTGACAAGCAACTGATCCCTTGATAAGCCGTACACATCCGTAGATGCTCGTAATCAAGTCGTACTTGTCCCACATTCTAGGAGGAAAGGGTGAGAGAAACTAATCGTGATGAGTAGCTGATTTCTTGGCTAGCCGTACACGTTCGTCAATGCTCGTAACCAAGTCGTACTCATGCCACGTTACTAGGAAAGCAATAAATAACATTAATTAAACCTATCTATGCACTGCAAGGTTTATCCACAAAGCTCATCTTTATTTCCATACACAACTTGCGTTCAGGTACAAAGCTGCTCGAATAAAGAACCGTTCACTTGGAGGACTCCTATTGCAGGCACATGGAAAATATTCTATCTCTGGGGTGATCAATCTACCAGAGCTTCGCTACTTTACGCCTAGGATGAGAAATGAGGGGAGTGCCACCTCTTATTTATAGATTTGGCGATGGACCGCAATATCGTGTACGCAATATCGTAGGGAAGGACGCGATATCGCGTACGCAATATTGCAGGGAATGCGATATCGCGTCGGCCGTGATATCGCGTATGCGATATCGCGGCTTGTGCAATTCGCGTCTCATCATACCCCCATGACTAAATGAAAACTCGTCCTCGAGTTCTTTACAATAATATCAGGTAGGTATGGGATTATTGAGGGAAATGGAACTAATGGAATGACATGTGAACGGTTCATTATTACAAGACTTGACACAACTAGTGTTCATGACAACAAGGGTGAACACCTTATTACAATGACATCAGGCCACACTTGGCAGCTAAGAGAAAAGAGGAGAGAAAATAGAAGAGAAGAAGAGAGAAGAGTCTTGCTGCTACCAACGCCTAGATTACGCCTTCCGTTGTCCATACGTAAGCACATTATCAATTCTGCTCCTTGCATAGCTACTTCAGCACTGCTCCATTCCAAGTGGTTGCTCCAGATCCATTCTGTTGTTGTATGAGTGTCATCTGCACACACAACACAATCATATATTGGCAAGGGTAATTGAATCGTTAAGTAAATAATACCTTGCTTCGGTGTAAACGCATTGGCTAGGTTGTGGTATGGCTGATATGGATCTGGGAAGATGTAGGTGATGACTACCGAAGGTGTAGGGGTTAAGAAGAGAAATGAAAAAATTCAGGGCTTAGGAGGAAAATCAAAAAAGCAGGCCCTGTACCCCCATGACTAATCGTGAACCTCCGGTAGCGTTAGAATGGAGAAAGAAAAGGTGTAAGAAAGAGAGGTAAAAAGGGACAACTATGACATCAGTGAAGTGGATGTCAAGATGGAAATGAACAAAAATAAAATTAATTGCAAAATGTTAAGGAAAAGAAGTTAACTAATGCTCCAAATAGAAGTGTCAGTGGGTCCTCCCCAAAGCAGGCTCATGCCCTTAATGCCCTAACAATCCCACATTCAAAGAGTCTGTAGGCTCTGGGAATGTCTTTTGGAACAAGAGTTAAAGTCTTAACTGCTAGAATTTACCAAAAAGAAAACACTGCATCAACCAAAATATATACTAATGATACAACTGGCAATGAGGTGAACAATGGAGAGAAGGATGGAAAGAAGAGGATGGAATGGGATCCCAAGGACAAGGTGGTGTACAACCCCTTGTGTGTTTTATGATTAATGTGACTTGGCGAATCTCATTCCAACTCTGGGCTCAAACCAACCACTTCCAGTGACTTCGCATCAATGCATTCGGTTAAACCATCCACTTGGATAACGAGGATGCATCTTCAAAGAGCCACCACCATTCCGACAAAACAAAGGAGGCAATGGGAAGCGAGAAGGGCCTTAGTTAGAGGGAACACTTTGGTTCCATAACCAGTGCTTGCAGCCCAAAGTTATTCCATCTAAGGTGTGTGCTTTGAATCCTCACTTTGGTTTTTTTTTTGTGTTTTTTGTTTTTATGCGTGGGGACCACACCATGCAAAGACTTCTTATTTTTATTATCTCAGCTCTCGAAGAATAGGTCACATCGGAACGGTAAGAAAACTCAAGAAGAAAACATCCAAGCACCCAAGTGAATGACCAACACAAAAGCATCAAGTCCCTTTTAAGTCACACCCTTTGCAATCCTTGAGTCCTTCCTTAGTTTGAGAAATGCCCGGTCACTGATTCATTAAAGTTCTTATTGGAAGGGAACTGTACATTTCTAAGCCAAGAGAAACCATAGACTTTGATGGATGGATGGATGAAGTGATCTCATTGCCTACCATATCAAAAGAAACATACCTTAGTATCAACATTGTAACTTAAAGGTAAAAACCAAACATTAGCAATCAATGTCAAAATAGTTCATCCCATCGGCTTGAACACTTATTGGGGGACGAACTTACATGGTGGATGACACACA
This sequence comes from Gnetum montanum, assembly GCA_015680685.1. Classification (NCBI taxonomy): domain Eukaryota; kingdom Viridiplantae; phylum Streptophyta; class Gnetopsida; order Gnetales; family Gnetaceae; genus Gnetum; species Gnetum montanum. The sequence continues at coordinate 272,070 of MNCI01015721.1, read as the reverse complement.
CACACACATACACAAAATAGAAAGGTACAACGATGTTGCAACACAAAAATAAGAAAAGTTAAAGAAAGTTGTTAAACAAAAATTAGAAAGTTAAAGAAATTTGTAAAACAAAAATGTGTAAAACAAAAACTGAAAAAGAACTGAGGGCCCCATATGATTAGCATAGGTGGCCATCTCCCCCATGACTGAGTTGTGAGGGAGAGATCCGAAGTAGTGAGCGCCTATTTGAATTTCTAAGCAGTGCCCAACTTCTCCCAATTGATGATCTTAAATTCAGGGGTGGAAGTTGGCGACGCTCACGTTCCAATGTGTCTATGCCACGGTTGTTGGCATGAGTTGCCTCAGTTCGTTCCATGCATATTTGTTTGCTCTTATGAGAAGCTGTCAACCACGGGGTGTCTACTACTTCTTGTGTGGTTGCTACATACAGGCATCTTTGTTGCAGAGTTTCCTGGGCACACCTGTGACATGGAGACATTTCCTCCGTGTCATCACCCGATGAATCACTGTATGTGATGCATGGAACTATCCTCTTCTCGATCTTTCCACATATGTTTATCTTGGAGATTTCCAAGGAAAGATCACGGATCCTAAGGCATGCATCTACTGTGCTTAGCCATGCCCTTCCCATTATAATTGGGAAGTCCCCTTCGTTGTTGTTAACATCGATCACTAGGAAGTCTGCTGGGTAGGACCAACCACACACAGTGGTGATAACGTCCTCCACCAAACCCAATGGGATGGCAATGGACTGGTCTGCCAGCTCCAGTTGAATGTTGCTCTTCTTAAGTTGGGGCAGGTTCCAGGCGTGATACATCTTTCGCGAAATTAAGTTGACTCCGGAACCTGAGTCAAGAAGAGCTCGATGTGGCGCATTCCCAGCGATCTGCAAATGAATAAAGGGACTCCCAGGGTCAGTTAGTTTCCTGGGAAGGTGGCCTACCTTGATCCAGTCAGTTACGGTATGTGTTAGCATAACCGTATGCGTTACATTCCCTTGGACTGAAGGGTGCTCCGAAGTGTTAGTAGTTAGAGGCCTATACATATACCCGTCCGCTTGTTGTTGCGAGAGCCTATCCGGGCTCCTAGTTCTGAAAAAGGGTCTCCTTTTTGTACAGTTATCGCCAGAACTAGTGTCCGGTTGGATATTTACACTCTGAATATTTACAGATCTCGCGGCGTGACGTTGCTGCGGTTGGGTAGGTAATTCCCCTTGCATTGTTGGAGCAGGAGGTGTTATGGGAACTACTTGAGGAAAAGGTGCGGGTGGAGTTAGAGGATGGACAGAATGTGGAATGTCTCCCGGAGGAGAAGGAGTCCTTCTGAAGTACTCCCGAGCGTAGTAGTGACGGCGTGGAGTGTGACTCATAGCGTCACCTGGAGAAACTGGCTGCTGCACATAATAACCATAAGGATCAGGCTGCCGGTAAGGGTATCGATGTGTCGGCTGTGGCATCCCCCATGACTGTGGGTATTGCCACTGCTGATGTTGTTCGATGGGCTGCGGAGGTGTTCCACTTGGATAATACGTCAAGGGTTGGTGGAACTGCCTCGGGTTACCTTGTGGATAAGGTAACCTTCTGGGTGTTTGCCGTTGATTAAGTCTTGGATTTAATGCATACACCCCAGACTCCTGCAGATGTGAGATAATTGGACAACATCCCTTAGGATGGTCATAATAGCAGACCTCACATCCACCGTCATTGTCTGAATCAGAATTTTCAGCCTCATCGGAGTTAGAGATTTTTCCCTTACCCTTGTTATGTGCAGGGTTAAAGTTTCTCCGCATGTTTTTGCTTTTATCACTACTTTGCTCATCCTTAGACTCTTCTACGATTTTCAGGACTGTTTCTATTCGTGAGTCTAAGGAATCCCACATTTGGTCTACCTTAGCCGATACCTCCGTTGTTAACTTTTGGATCGGCACGGTTTTCCTGTTCACCAACTCTTCGAGTGGTGACTCATCCTCCTCATCACAGAATTTCACTCCCTTCTTACGAAGGGAGGGATCACGGTTGTATTCCTCCGCACTTTCTCTTTTCCGTAGCTCACCCTCTTCTTGCGCTACTTGTTCCAACAATACTTCAACTTCATGGGCTCTTAGTTGGGAGAGTCTCCCTTGGGCGTAAGTCCCAAGAGTTCTTCTCGTTTCATTTCGTAGCCCATCCACGAGGTGGCGAAGTTGATCCCGCTTAGCGTACCCATGGCCCGGGCAACGATGTAGCAATGTGTAATAACGGGCCATGGCAGCATCCAAGGATTCATGAGCTCCTTGTTTCCAGCCTTGGATCTGCTTACGCAAGTTAGACACTCTGGAGTACGTTTGATATTTGTTGTTGAACAATTCAAGCATCGTATCCCACCTCCTGATGGTTTCCGGTTCTAAGGACTAGTACCAGCTCTCTGCTTCTTTAGTGAGTGTCCTTGGGAATAACTTGAGCTTCTGCCACTCATTATCTATATTTTGAAAGGCACAGGCATCGTGGAATGCCTGTAAATGATGTTGAGGATTAGCGTTGTATCCCCCTTAAAAACGTGGGATATTATTTATGTCCAAACGCTTGATCCTGCTATCTTTTAACTGCCTTGTGGGGATCCTAACTGCCTATGTGATATCGAGCATGCTTCGGGTTGCGAGTAGGGGTTTGTCATGATCATCTCTTTCATGACGTCTATGATGTCTTCGTGGTGGTTCCCTACTCTCCCTACGTCCTTGCCCTTGTCCTAACTCCTCTCGACCTTCCTGTCGGGG